>PVLD010002785.1:0-156958 GCA_004027595.1 Dinomys branickii | reverse complement strand
TTTTTTTTTTTTTTTTTTTTTTTTTTTTTTTGCAGTACTGGGGATCGAACTCAGGACCCTGCGCTTGCTAGGCAAGCGCTTATTCCACTGAGCTATATCCCCAGCCAGTAACTTATCTTCTAACTCACTGTTAATTCAAAACTAGATCACAGTGAGGTCAATGTCAGATTTTTCAGGGAGTTCAGTTTGAGGCAGGGTCTCACTATGCAGTTCACCCTGGCCTTGCACTCACTACGTAGCTCAGGCTGGCCTCTAACTTGCTGTGATCCTCCTGCCTCAGCTTCCCGAGTGCTAGGATTCCAGGTGTCCACCATCACACCAGCTTGATGTCAGTACTTCTGGCAAGCAACAGAGTCAAAATGTTTCAAATATATGTATACATATACATATAAATAACTTGGGGAGGATATTGAGTTTTGTCCATATAATAGTAAAGAAACAAACACTTCTAAATAAGCATTGAACACTGTATGATTTTTTACTCTTGTTTTTCTTTCTAAAGCATACAGAAAGGGACAGCAGAAAACAAGTGTTTTTGTCTTTTTTTTTTTTTTTTTTTTGCGGTACTGGGGATCGAACTCAGGACCCTGCGCTTGCTAGGCAAGCGCTTATTCCACTGAGCTATATCCCCAGCCCCGTGTTTTTGTCTTTAACTGTTTACATTCTAAGAGAAACAAACATGCCGCCCACCTCTCTGTATCATTTCATTATACTGGGCTCACACCTGGCAGTAAATAAGCTCAACTGAAATAGAAACTTAAACATTGTATGCTAGCATAAACTATGGAGGTATCTATTTTCATAACCAAAAAACCTCCTCTGTAAAATCATTCAAGGAACTGTTGCCAGTATGATCTGTCAAGCTATGACTGACACAGCAGTCTAATCCAAGTTCTACCAGACTGGCTACCCCAATAGGACAGAATTATATTATTTCTTGGGCTCTGTGTATATATTGGTAGCCCTTTTTAGGGTGCAACTGGTAAATATTTATGTCATGGTTCTTTTTCTAACTATTGTGTTCTTCTGGGGCTTAGATAGCTCTAGACGCATCATTAATCTGGTATGGGTCAAGTTTCAAAGACTTCTGGTAAATAATTTTTCTAGTGTGGTGTTTCTCAAACCATGCATGTGGAAAGACCAAATTATCACAGTGTGAGATGCAAGAAAAATAGGCCACTAGAAGAGCAAAGTAAATAAAACAAGATAGAAAAGCCAAGCCTATTTTTTTATTATTAAAATAATAGGTGTAAAATTACCCTTTCACATTGCTGAAGAAATTTTTAGTCACAGTTTCTATTACACTGTTGACCAGGACTGTAAGGCCCACAGACAAATAATGAGGGACAATGTTCCTAAGTTATTATTATTATACGGCATTATAGTAAATATTGAGGATGTAAAAGGAAACTCACGGAAGCCTCGGCTTTCACCATTCCGTGTAACGGGGAACTGTTTAGAAGGGAGAAGAATAAGAACAGTGTGTGGCAAGGGCGTTTGTGGGAAGGCAGCTACAAAACAGGTAACGATATACATAGCAAGAGACTGGAAATAACGCATTCTAAGAATTGAAAGTCGTTTAGGCTAAACAGGTAAGGACCAGTTTGAATTTTATCCTTTAAGTGAGGGGAAACAAATTTTAAGCATATCGGAATCATATTTGTTTCTGTCTATTTATTTTTCTGTCTTTTTGAGACAGGGTCTCGTTATGGTCAGGCTGGACTTGAGCTGATTTCATAGCCCAGGCTGGTCTCAAACTTCCAACGATCCTCCTGCCTCAGTCTTTTGAGTGCTGGGATTACAGGTGTGCGCCACCACGCCTGGCCATATTTGCTTTTTAAAAACAATGAATTTGGAAGGAGTGTAGCAAAAGGACTGGAAGAAGACAAATGATGCAAAGACATAACTTACATATATATTTTAATAATTCACCATAAAATATGCTGAGTATTGACATAATGTCCTGGCCCAGGAAGTGATGCATAGAGTGTACAGGACTTAAGTAAACCTCTCGGTTTTGCTTGAGAGGTAGGTTATAATGAAGTATAAAAAATAAAAAGGATCAGGAAGTCTTAGCAGACATGCTGAGTCTGAGCTATGTCAGCCTCAGTGCCACGTAACGGTTGTACCCTACAGGTAAACTCAGAGGGGGGGTTAGGGCGGAGAGAGATTTGGGTTTGTCATTATGTAAGTGGGAGTCAAATCCTCACGGGTAACAGGCTTACAAAGAACCCCGGCAAAGCGGAGGTCAGGACTGACCTATCAAAAGCAGTTTCTATGCAGTGGTAGGACAGTCACAGTAATGACATCAGTAGACCCTTAGAGACTGCTTACTGTGTGCTAGGAACTTCTTACACAATCTTCACTTTACAGATGAAGAGTCCAGCACGACTCTTATCTAAGGTCATAGCCTAAAGTTGATAGAGTTAGCCTACAACAGATCTTAGCATGTATTTATTGAGTGTATAAACAGTGCTTTTGGCTGTGGTGCAACAGATTTTTGATATAAAAATTTCTAGATAAAAAGACGCAGGCCATACACACGCTATCATGTTTTAGATCGTATCCATGGTAGTTTGCTGCTACTTTACGAAAAGATGAGTACAGCTCATAAATAGTAATATACCCTGCCAGATGAAACCGAAACCCAGCTCAAGGGCCATCCTCTTGATGAACCTTGCTTATTTCCCAGGGGGCCTGCTCTCCTTGCTCCCCGCCATTTTGCTGATCCTGCTTTCCACTGTGTTTGTTTACATCTACCTCATTCACTAGGTCGAGAACGTCTCAGCGGACCGCCGCTCTTTTCACACACTGTCTAGGACGATGTTGGGCATATAGTAGAGATTCAGTGAATGGCTGTGGGCTCACCTAAATAAATCAGCTTACACTACAAGACAACTAGTTCAGGTGCTCTTACCTCTTCTGCCTTTCTCTGTCCAACCCCAGATGAACTCAGTCATCTGTTTCATGCAACACGAACTAAACAGTGCTGAAGAGAATCTTAATTAAATACCCTCGTACCATTTTAAACTGATGATACTTAATCTCAAACGGAATCTTACCGCTGCCAAGCAGTCTTATTCTTTCAATTCTTAGCTAATGACCTGTTCTCAGATTCTGAAGACTGTGGGAGACACGACAAAGTCCAGAAACGACGTACATCCATAACCCCTTTCTTCGTGCACTGCAATGTGTCTTCCTTCCGTTAAATGCTCAGTGAAGGGGCTGAGTCCTGGGTCTCTATCACAGGTGTCCTCAGATGAAATCATTTCTGCAATTTTTAAATGCCATCTACAATAACCGTATTTCTTTTTCCAGCTTGTGCCCCGATCCATATGGGAATATCCACCTACCTATTTCTTACTTACATGCTTTGTGGGCATCACAAAATAACCTGTCTAAAAATTAATTTATAATCTTCTCCCCACCACAAATCTAGTTGTACTGTGGCCCCCTTTCTCTAACCTTAAAGGCCACATGCTCTCCTAGGAAACAGGGCGATGGATGAAGCTCTGCATTCTAAGAATTTATATTTGTATGTGTGTTGTGTATGTGTGTATGCACATGTTGGGAGTCGAGCAAGGCAGAGCAACAAGCGTAAGAGACCAATGTGTGAGTACGGCGTAGCAGCTGGCCTTGAATGCTGCTCTGGAATGTGGGGAGGGTAGTTACCACTGTGTGCAGTATGTCTGGGTTAAACCTTGACTCCTACAGATGCAGCAGAAGTTGAAGAGCAAAAATGAAACGAGGAGGATGTCACAGGCATATTCCAGGTTGAAAAATCCTGAGTCGAAAACATTCTTGGGACATGGAAGGAGTCACAAAGACGGTGCCTATAGTCATCCTGGTGGAAAATAGTAGCAAAGAAGCAGTGGCCAGGTATCACCCCGGGTCTTATGCTGGGATGAGGACTTTGGTCTTGTTGAGTGAAATGAGAAATAGTTTACTGTTACGGTCAAAGAGTAACAAGAACTATCTTAGCTTTGGAAAGGATCTCTCTGGCTGCTCTTTTAAGCTCAGACTGCAGGGATCAGAGGTAGAAGCAAATACACTAACAGATACACAATAAGGTAGATGAAATGATGGCAGCCTAGAACAGTCAGTACATTTTTACACTAGTTATAATCAAATTCTCTTTATATGATCTGGCTTTTGTTGTCTGCTTCTTCACGCTCATGCCACTCACCTGTATTCGTTATTTCACAAGTCAGCTTTTCCGTGCCTCAAGCTTGGCCATCGGAGGAATTCTGCACACCTTTTCACGCCACCTAAGTTCAACTCATCTGTCTAACTCCTACCTACTTGGCTCTGGCCCTACGGTCACTTGTGTGAGCATGACAGCCCCTGTAAATGTACTTTCATGGCTCACGCTGGTTTCTTAAAGCATTGTGTCTTTTCTCTTAGTGCTATTTATGATCCACTAATGTTCATCTCCCCAACAGAACTGTGAAATTAATAGGCCCTCCGTAAGTACTTGCTGAGTAAAAGAGTGAATGACATCATAAGTGTATCTTACCTGAAAAAAAATTTCCCAGCTTCATTACCTACAATATTCTGATGATAATGCTCTGAATAACCACTGCTGTTTGAAAATCAAATTCATCACCAAAGGAAGAAAATATCCACCAGTGACACTTGGAAGTATGAAAGAATCTCAACAGAAGTCTTAAAATATTTTGAATACTCTTACCATCGAATGAATAAATGTATATATAAACTCAAAGAGAAACTGTTCTGAATGTCATGACAAAACAGAAATACTACTTTATGAAAGCATCATGAATTTTAAGGGCTGAGCATTTGGCATATAAACAAAAGCATTTTAGTGGTTTTACAATGTAAATATATTTAATGCCACTGAACTATACATTTAAAAGCAGCTAAAATGGCCAATTTTATTATGTATATTTTACTACAATAAAGCCTTTCAGCTGGGCATGGTGGCGCACACCTGTAATCTCAGCACTCAGGAGGACTGTTGCAAATTCGAGACCAGCCTGGGCTACAAAGTGAGCTCAAGGCTAGCCTGAACTGCGTAGTGAGACTGCCTCAAAAAGACAAAAAACAAAAACCAACAACAACAAAAAGAAGAATAAAGCATTTCATGTCAGTTGATTAGCATAATCTTGAAAAATATCTCAGTGTTCTGAGTAATGACTCAGTTTCAATTAATTTATTAGCTCTTCTTAGGAACTGACATGTCCCTTCATTGTTCTTTGCCTTGATTTCCTCACTTGTGAAGTAAGATGCTTAGCTCCTAACTCACAGACTTCCGTGAAGAAAAAAAATAAGTAGGTAAAAATGATATAAAAACCACCTACACTATGCAAAATATTATTATTAAAGGCTGCACGTTCAGTATTGGCCTGTCACTGTATTATTATGGGTTTATTTGAGAACTAATCATTTATTTTATATATTATTACCTACTGAACAGCAGTTTCAACGACCAACTCACTGACCCTCTCCCTGCCCCACAGCAGCTTACACAAGTAATTAACACAGTAATTTGTTTCCTTATATATAGTACTAAAAGAACACTGAAATGAAATACTCTACTGTCAAAGTGACAGTTCCACTCAGAAAGTTGGTCATATAAACAAGAAGCATCATCACAAAACTATTCTTACTTACAAACTAAAACCCAAAGAAGATGGACTCGGGATCAGTTATATTAAAATAAAAATCCAATAGGAAATTTTAGTAAGTGCAGTCTTAATTGATTAGAATTTAGCTGCATACTTTTAAAAGAAGTGGGTAACAGACACCCTGAAGGGGCTTAGCGTAGCCTTCACTCTTTTGAGAAAGCAGCAGTCCAATCTCACACTGTGTTTATTCAGTCGTATCAATTCATAGCCTAGAATACAACCATGAAAGCAACTTCGGAATCTCCCAATCAAAAGAGTGCTGAATGACATTAGTACATATTTGGTAAAAGAGAAAAACATATTGTTTATATCAAGAAAATGAACTGTGAGATTTTAAGTTAAAAAAAAAGCAAAGTGAACCAGCTTTCTTTCTTTCTTTTTTTTTTTTTTTTGGTGTTGGGGGCAAATCTGTAATTCTTACTTTAGATTCCAGACTGACATTTCTTGTATTTTCCTGATTATCACAATCAACACAAGATACTTCAGTTTAATGATACTGATAACTGATGTTAGAAGGGGATCAATACAGTCTTAGCTAGTAAGTACAGTCCTCCCTATTCATGGACACCAGAAAGCGTACATTTTTAAGTCCTTCACATAGACAGTGCAGCACGTGCATATTTAACCTAGGTATGTTCTCTGGCATACTTTGTAACATCTACAGATTACTTAATACTACTGAATACAAAGTGAAGGCCATATAAATAGCTGTAATACTGTATACTGTTTAGGGAAAAATGCCAAGATGAAAAGTCCATACATGTTAGGGACAAATACAACTAAAAAAAAAGTTCTATCCACAGCTGGCTGAATCCATGGCTGTGGAACCCACAGTGACAGGACTGAGGCTGTTACTGAGCTGGTGTTGATGAATAGCCAGAGTAATTAAAACCCTTTTACATCAGAATCAGATGCAATTATTTACGACTCCTTAAAATAACCTAATTCTCTGTGATCTATACTCATGGCATTTTCCTACTGAATTATGGACAACAATATTTAAAAGCCTGTATTACTTTAAAAATAAAATAAATTTGTGTAAAAACTGAGATGAAAAGCAGATAACTCAGATTCCTTACCCAATCTGAGATCAAGACTGACATGTTTTCATGAAAATAAATCACTAATAGCTAAGTTGCAACTGCAAACACTGTTTTAGGTAGGACTTCTCCCCTAGATGTAAATACTAAATTCTTACAGAACTGCACTACATCCAGCGATGGTGAACCTTTCAGAGACTGCATGCCAAACTGTAACCCAAAACCCACTTCTTTATCCCAAAGCGCCAACACTGCAATTAAAGCTAAATACTGAGGTTTTAGTTTAGAAAAAAGCAATTCACATATTAACATCTTTTGTCTTAAAATACAATAACAAGCGTGCCATAGGTTCGCCACCACTGCCAAATATTCCCTCCTATGATAATCTGCCCAAGACGCAGACTCTTCTACCTCATCCCCTTCTCTCTCTCTGAAAGAGAGGTACAGTTCTCTAACCTAGTCCAAACAGGGACAAGTGAAAGTATCAGCATCCATGCTGAGAAAGTAAACTGCTCTAATATAAGTAAGGCTATTTCTATTATTTTTTTCCTTTATCAAAATGGAAAGGAGATCTGGTTATGTTTGCATCCAGTAGGTGACTCAATACATTTTTGATGATCAGTTGCTATTCAAGTATTGGCACGCAATGGGGAAGGAACTCAAAACAGCTGAGCTTGGTATCCGTCCTGGAAAGTGCGAATTTTTACTTTGCCACATTCTCAGTGTATCACAAGAAGTTATTTTCTTCAAAATCCTAAATTATCTTTTAAATTTATAAGGCTGATAATCTGAAGAAGTTCTCAAGGTAAGAGCAGAATAACATTAAATCATATTCAAAGTATAACAGGACCTCGCACTTGCCAGGCAGGCACCGTGCCACTGAACTATCTGCCTGGCCCAAGATGTAGTTTCTTTAAAGAAAGTTACTTCTGTATAGAATTACGCATTCTCTTAGGTCTCGAAAGGAACTTAAAACTTTCTACTTAACATTCTTTTGAATGCGTGGAATACATTTTTTTCTAACTCAATAGGGCACTGAAAAAAGTTGACTTAAAAATGCTTGAAAGCTCAACTTATTTTATATTTTATGACATGAATAACGAACAAGTCCTTGATTATTACTTTTTCAGTGACTTCCTAGAATCTATTTAAGGAGCCCTATAATGTCCAAGTAAAGAGTTTGAAAACAACCATCTTACTCTGTGCTGCTTTCCAGTGGAAAAGACCCATCATCCCCTGCTTCAAATCCATCTGAAGAGCTGCTTCTTCCAGGAAGCCAATCATGAGCCTCCTAGGTAGGCCTTGACAATGAAAAAGACAAGGGTTGGAGTGCTCCTCAATCTACTGAGCTAACGCTAATTAAAATTATCTCCCAAAATGCAAATTTTACAAGGACAGACTCTAGATGTACTAATTGTAGGGCACTAGTAATAGATGTAGGGCACTAGGAAATTCTTTTGTTACGTTCTTTGTTCCCCTAGGACACAGCAGTACAGTAAAAGCCTATTAGGTAACTACCCAGGAAGCTAAGGCCAGAGATAACGTGAAGTCAAGAACACTGAACTTCAGACAGCCTGCAGACTGAACACATTCACGCGGTTATACTTTATTACATTATACTCTTTGTGAATCAGCTCGGGTCAAGAAAGCTAAACTGGCGCAATGCAGAATGCAGCAGCTGATAAATACAGAATCCAGTAACACTGAGTAAAACAGAAAAGCTCTTTCTATTAGTCATCCACTAGGACCAAGATGGAATAAAAGTTAGGAGGAGTACACGGGTCGCTGTTTAACTCCCTGGGGGAGAAAAAGGAGTGGCCTAATACCTATCCAGTGTTCATGACGTGCCAGTCACCAGTGAACGAGCTTTACATTCATCACTTCCCTTCTACCATCTGGATACTATTTTCTTGTCATTGGATGAATAAAATGAGTTGTGGAAATAACTGGTCTAGGGGAACACAAGCATTGAACGGGATAACCATGTTTTTAATTCAGGTGGTACACCTCCAGTGATGTGCTCCTAACCTATATAATGAGTATTTTGTGTGGTTTTTCTTTCTTTTTTAGCGAGGGTCTTATGTTCAAACTGTTTGCCAGAGTCCTGGGAGTCTGTGAGAATGTTTCCTGGGTCATTTAGGAGAATAAAGAAAGGCAGACTGGGTTCTGGGACCGCCACCCAAACAAAGCAATTTACTACCTCTGTTTAGATATTCATAATGCAACTGAAAATTCTATCAAGAAAAGGCAACATTTTAATGTTACAAAGCAAAAAGTTTAAAAATCACAGTATCTGGACTACAATACTCATAAAGGTCAGATATTCCCAAATGTATCCCATACATCTGGCATTAAATAAATACTAACTCAATAGTTACAGTCGAGGAAAAGCTAATATACATGCCACTACATTAAAGAAAGTTCTGGATGTAAATGTAACTAAACACTGACAATAACATTAAATACTACTCAACTGGTGCTGCTTACTTTCAGGCCTGGGCGATCACAAGACTATCGACAAGCCATTTGCACAACAGAACCAGTACTTCCAACATGGTTTTCATAGCTAATAATTGTACCATCTGATGTACTAAAATGACTGCACATATTTTTTAAGAACATTGAATTAACTAAAAACGTTTACATTAAAAGTCATTATCAGTACAAATGCTCTTTTATAATAATTTTAGAAGGTAATGAGTTGCTCTCAATTTTAAATAAGTTATATGAAACCTAAAAAAAAAATAACTGAAGGAAGTAAGATCTGGGAAAAGTAATCTAAGAGTCCATTGTATTAGTTATCTCTTGCACTTTTCATCTGTGGTCTCACAAACTTAAATAAATGTTCATGAAACAAAAGGAGTAAAAATTACTGAGGTCCCTTTTTCAGTGTTTTGTGTTTTCTGAGACAGAGTCTTGCCAAGTATTCTAGGACAACCTGAAACTTGCTATGTAGCCCAGGCTGACCTGAACTCACAACCCTCCTGCCTCAGCCTCCTAGCGCTGGGAGCGATTACAGGCATGCGCCACTGTACCTAGCCTACCGTCACCATTTTGTGTTCCTTCTTACAGTGAATTTTCAACTTGAAGCTGACATCTAAATTAATTGCAAAAATGATAGAAATTTTAAGAAAACAAAATTTTTCCTTTGCCAATTTTGGATTATATTAAAGACCAAAAGTGGCAAGAAGAAAATTCATTTTTTCTACTCTAACTTGTATAAATAGATTTACTTTAGAAGAAGTACACTTTCCAATTAAATTAAGATACAGACAAGAACCAGTATCTTTTGCTTAAAATACTGCTGAAATTTTCATCAAAAAAATGTTGTAATTACCGGTACTACCATAGCATTTCAAATCATCACCCTCACGGCTCCGGCTCAGGTAAAAGGGCAGAGAGAGGACCGGTGATGTATCTACCAACTTATTCTAGCAAAGCAGCTTTTCATAGAAGTGTAAGTGAATAAAATATTTCTCATATTTTAAACATAAGAAAGGTACAAAAATGCCAAGTTTAGCTCAACTTAAATTGGTTGGAAGATTTAATTTTAATACCCACTTTGAGAGACTGCAGTTAATTAAATGGAGACAATACTAAGACTACGTTAAAGGCACAGCAAACGAGAATGCAATATTGCCTTAGAAGATATTCAGTCTAAATGTTGGCCAGAGCCTCTCACAAATGATTAGCCTGAATACTAATTCTTGTTCTCTTCTAAAATATTTAGAAGATGTGCCAAACATGGTGGCACATCGCTATAATCCCAGCATTAGAGAGGCAGAGGCAGGAGGATTGCTGGGAGTTTGAGGCCAGCCCAGCCTACAAAGTAAGTTCAAAGTAAACTTGAACTGCATAGTGGAACTCTGTCTCAAAACCGTGCGCCCCAAAAAACCTAATGCCTAAATTGTTAAAATACTATCTTTGTTTAATCTTTATGAAAAAGCACCACAATCTGTGCTAGAATATTACAACAAAATAAAATATTCAAGCTAATACCAAGTCTCAAGAACCAAAGTAATTTTGGCAGTACAAGGATAAAGCATTACATAAAAGTTATAGGACTTGAAAACCAGAGAGGATTTTCTTGCTGGGTCAGGTAGTGCATGCCTGTAATCCCAGCTAGTCAGAAGGATAAGGCAGGACGATTACGAGGTGGAAATCAGCCTGGGCAACGGAGTGAGACCTTGTCTCAATCTAAATTTTAAAATGGCAGGAGGGAGGTAAGGGGAATGGAGGCGTAGCTCAGCAGAATACCTGCCTACCTTCATGAAGCCCTGAAAAAGGGTTTGCTGGTAATGGTGTGATCACCACTTATATAAAACCTTCTCTAGGGATGCTATAAAAGTGCATTTTAGTAATCAAGGAGAATAATCCAATACCCAAACTAAGTTACAATTTATCTCTCTTACTCCTAGCTGAAAGCTATCATTTTACTTTGTTATCTAAAGAATCATCAGGAAAACACACCCTGGCTTCCTCTCTTTCTGTTGGCTCTCTCCCCTTGCAGGGAAAATGAAATTAACTATCACTAGACTAGTACCCTAGAAAATAGTTTTGAGTAAAGTAATTCACATTAAAGTATGAACTGCACTACTCTTTCAAAGAAGATCTGAAGGAGAGCTTATTAACCCATACAAATAGCACCTGCTTGAGTAGACAGGCTATCTCACGGTTTAAGAAATCAGGTATCTGTTGAAGTCTCCCTCTCCACATTTCTAAAAGACTGTCAACTCATGGCCAAGGGAGTTATGATAGTGAAATTTTAATTTGCCAAGAATGCTGTAAAAGTAATCGTTAATTTAGGAGATAGCTAGATTAGCAACAACATACAAAAAGAATCATTTAGAACATCAGGTAGTAGAGAACCCCCACTTGTACAGAGTATTATGACATGTAATAAGGTCACTTGTTCACATTCACTGTACAACTCTGGAGGAAGCCTCTTGTGTGATGGAGTTCAGTAGTAAACAGGAAACCAAAAATAAGATGCCAAACTAACATTTAAAATTCTTAAAAACACTAAAGAAAGGGTAAGAAATACCATGAAGTCAACCATTAATTTTGGCTTTGTAAGCATAAAATTCTATCTCTAAAAGAAGAATGAAATAACCAGGTCTAGTTTTACACCAAGTGACAGTGATATTAAAATATGTACTTCCCCATTACTTGAGACTCAAAGACATGAACATTTAACAAGCTAACAGTGTAAATGGCAGAAATAAGGAAAGGTAAGCTCCCCGGATGGAGATGGAGGGAAAAGAGCAATGACCTCTTCTATCCCAAATTAGAAGGTCTGGAAGGGAAAGTGATTTGTTAAAACGTGAGTAGAAATGACCCACATAATTTCCAAAGGACCAAAAGCACAAGAGACTTCTATGAATAAAAGGTGTGCTCTTGCTAGTGCTTCCCCCTCTTCTCTGGAAGCCGAAGCGTTGTGTTTAGGGTTACATTCTCCCATGAAGCAGGTACTTAATCTCGTCTATAACACACCAATCCCATGCTACCTCACTGAGGACTATGATAATAATATTCTGCTACCAGTAGTATAATTAGTGAATGAGTCAAGCGTGCAGGCCTACATTTCCCATGGAAATACAAACTCCGATAACATACGTAACACTCATATTCTGACAGCAAAACCCAATTCTATTCCTGCATTAATGATTTCTATGAAATATGATTTTCACTTTGGAAAGACCTACCTGAATAGCTGAGTTCATGAAACACGTATTTCCCAAGTTACTTAGGCCACAAAGGCCTGGCTGTTCATTGTTTCTTCCAGGCTCTGAATAATCATAGTTCTTATAAGCAGTATATGATGGGAGACAATAATTTGAGTTTTTCACACTGGAAGAAAAATAATATTTTTCAAAATGCAGCCAGCTATGTTATAATATAATGAGCATATTACATTAACCTACTTATGAGACTGGTGGTTAATCATTAAATTTCTTTCATAAAATACTTAGCTCAAGTACTTTTTAAGCCATGATTCTCAAGTAAAATAACCTCCTTAATTAGGGAACTGCTTCTCCATTTACTAAAGTCATGATATCACACAGGACATCGACCAAAGCAAACCACTAGTATCTCCCTACCCTTGATAAACTGGAGCAGCATCATAGCTTGCCTCGTTCCCTGTTTCATCATATTTAAAACATTCAGATTTTAAACACCACCCACAGCAGTGAATCATCTTATTTATGTCCCTTCTGTGTCCTGCTATTGCGACAGAGAACGGGAGAAACAGGAAGAGCTGTGCTTCAGTTACAGGTGAGGGCAGAGATTTCCAAGGCCACTGTGATATCATTGTTCTAAGGCACTGAAGATTCTATTTAGGGTTTCTGTCCAGCCCAACTCTAGGATTCAGATTCAGAGAAAAGGCCTGGTGACCACGAACACAAAAGGGATTCTGAGCAAGCACACTCCGGTATTATGTGCTCCTTCTTCTAGTTCAACAGAATAAAGCAGTTTATTTAATTAGGTAAACATAAACTTGGAATAATACCACCAGTATAATAAATGGCAACCATAACTCTATAATGTAAAATTTTAAAAACCAAGGTAATTGTAGAAAGTATATATATAAAGTCAATAATCTAAATTAAATTGTACCTGGTCCTTTTTTACATACAAAAAATAATTCTATAAGAAGGACAAATTCATCTTTAATTTTTAAAAAGCTATCTATCTTACAAAATATTTAGTGAATACCTTGGATATAATTAAAAAAACATTACTTTTAGTCATAATTTTTTCCCCATTAGAACAAACTGAATGAATTAATGAATGAGAATTAAAGTTGCTTAAGCAAGTGACATAAATAAAATAGAATTTTACAAATAAACATGAATCAATAACTCAACTTTGGTTGGCTATACTAATAATTACAGTATTTAAAAATAAACCTTTTCTTATAGTTTTAAATACGTCATTCTCTGTTCTCACTAGATTATTTCAATAGTTTAAGTGAACTATATTATATTACTGCCTATTTAACAAAACCTTCAGTAAATACACCCACATGCATACACACACCCAAACCAAACAAGTAAAACACCATATTAAACCAAAATAAAAATTATCCATGCAATGTTAGCCTATTGATATTTTTCAGATTTTTTCAGAAACATTTCCTCCTCCATAAACAAGACAAATTTCCTGACTCTCACAAAATAATACACCCTGAAATAAGAAAAAAATAATAGGACCCTTGAGAATGCGATCTTGATCAATTCAAATTCAGAACTGCTAGATTTGTAGTCATGTTTTATACTTAAGAACAAAAAGTTCTTTTAAAATTAGTATTAATAATGCTAAAAATCAAAGTCTTCTATAAATTAAATATATGGATTGTATTTTCTATATATTACAGAGTAGAAAAATTATAAATATTCTGGCTGCAAAATTATAGCAAAATTTAAGTAGCTTGAGCACACAGGGAAAGTATGCCTTCATATATGTGTTTTAGGCATTTTAGGCTCAAGCCTAAACACATACTACAACACACACATGCACACAAGACTAAAGCACATTTATATGCTCACTCTAAGAGTATATATTCGGATGTTTTTCTCCCCACACATAACACAAATGGATGCTGGAAGTTCTACTCTTCTTTGTAGCAACACAATGAAATTTGATTAGTTAGGAATTGCTATTTACCGAGAAACGAACAACAACACAAAAAACTTACTTACAAAGCAGTTCTGCTTTTGTTTTTTAAAATCTGAATCCTTAAAGGGTATCTACATTTTGGCTTAAATAACAGGGTACATATAAAGTGTGCCCAAAGAATGAGATGCTCAATGATAACAATGGAAACCAATGGACTTAAATATACTTGAATATTCTCTCAACTGGTCATCTGAAATCTGTATTATGTGCATTTTATAGCATAAAGTCTGTCACAGAAAATGCCCAAATTAAGCAGTTGTTTATACACTTCAACAAGATACATGGACACTGAGGCCACAAAGCAAGTATTACCTTTCACGACTATGTCTTATTTTTTCCCAAAAGATCTTAAGTTAATCATTATCTTTTAAGTGTATGCAATGTCACAAAAATTGATTTACAGAAGTATGAATGGAATTTTCATTTTTTTTTGGCGGTACTGGGGATTGAACTCAGGACCCTGCGCTTGCTAGGCAGGCGCTTATTCCACTGAGCTATATCCCCAGCCCCTTGGAATTTTCATATTTTGTTACACTAACTCTGATCAATCCTCTTTAATGAAAATATATTGAAAGTGTAACAATATTTTTGTAAAATAAAATCTTATCTTTCTATAAAAAGTTTGACTTTTCAGTTAGTGCTGACACTTGACATCACACAAAATTTCATCCTCCTAACTATAATTATGCTCACTTTGTAGCTAATGAAATGATACTTTCAGCTAATTTATCAACACCAGAACTAGCTCTAGTAATCTCCAAAATCCACAGTTCCTGTTGGGGACTTAATCTAATAGAGAATCACTTCCATTTTATGTGAAAGAGGTTTAAGTGAATTAGTGGAAAAATAGAAATGTGCTCTGATACATGTAATGGCAAAATCCAGACAATAAATATGTCAATGCAAATATAAGTGTACTACAAATACTCAGGTAATAAAACTATCATAAGAGAAAGAATTTGGGAGATACTAAAAATGTACTTCACATTACAATTGAGGCAAAGCAAATACTCTATGGAGTAACACTAAAATTACTACATGATGCAAACAAACAACATTCCAGCAACAGACACTTCACAATATTAGTTTTAATAAAAACTCTATTGAAAGTAAATAATTCCAAATACATTTTGTTATCTTTGTAACAGTATTATTTTGGAAATGAAAACTTCCAGAACAGTAACATTGTAGGATGGTTCAAGTCTTGAATTTGTGAATATATTGCATCTAAGCTTTTGTATTACAGCTACTTATTTTAATAAATATTTTGTACTTGTAGAGTATTTTCACATATATAGTTGCAAATGTAAAAAAGGTCATTACCACCTAGTTACATACTTTTAAAGAAACTACACTATGTCTATCTGAAGTCGTAAGCTGCTACTTATTTCTACAAGCAGAATAAAAATTTTTAAAATAGATTACATATATGTTTAAATAAATACACTATATTAATTCAAGCTTTTAAAAGTAAAAACAAAAGATTTCTTCTATTTTATGAATGCTTAAGTTCTGTCCCTTACTAAGAAAGGTCAGATAGAATATGTACTTCTAAGTTTAAATGATCACAGCATGGTGGTACTCAGTAGGTAGTTACTATTAAAACCTCTACTTTGAAAAAGTGTTGTACCTAAATCACACAAATGTAAATGTCACTAAAAGTATAATCTAGTCATAGGAGTGTAGTTTCTCCAGAAAGCCTGAGATCAGGTTGTACTGCAATGTTTTTGCTACAAGGGTGGAAGAAAAACGAGAAGAAGAGAAACACAGCAGACCACATGTAACATGGTGACTCCAGACAAAATGAATCCATATTCAGTCGTGTAAGTGCAAAGTGAAAAATCTCTCCAAAGAGTGACATAAATACATGACATACCTGTCACAGAATTATTTTACAGCAGCTACGGGAGCCACTTGCAGCTGGTAGAAACACAAGTACTATTCTATCTTCTCTATAAAAAAACTTAATTTTGTAAGATGATACTTCTTTCACTGTCTTTTGCCTGTGACTATATATTTTTAAATAGAAGTACTATAACTCTGGATACTCACAGTGTCTTCAATATCTTACCTATTTATACAGAATTATAGTGTAATGCTAGTACACAAGTACACACAGCTTTATAAATTATTAATGAAAGAGTGTGAGTATTTTAAAATATGCTTGATTCATACAGACAAGCTCTTTTCTACTAATACAACTACTCAAACAGAACCCTTTCATGAATAGATGTTTTGGAGTTTAATTTTTCCCTGTGTGACTGAGATGGGGAAAATGGATGGACCTTTTCAGGAATTATCTTGGACTTAAAAAGTTCTAAAAAGAACTAGTGTCATCTCATTTTCTCCATGGTATCTTCTGGGTGTCTGCCCACCCTCCACCAGCCTTGAATGCTTCCTGACCACTGTGAAGTCTCTTTCACATACAAAGGCCACCTCTGGGTTGTCTGACCCCATCAACCTACATTCCTGGTTGGTACTACGTTGTTTAAATTCTTATATCTTAAAAGTAGTTACTCCCTTTTCATTATTTTTCTTTTCTAAAATTCTCTTAGCTATTATCATCTATCTATAATCCAAGTGTTCATTAGAATCATTTTATCAAGTCTCCCTCACAGATGTGAATTTGAAAGGCAAATTCAATCTATGAATTCATTACTGGTATTTAAAAGATTATTTCAGAGACCACTTTAGCCTTCTGAATTGGCTCACTGGAAAGTCAAAGCCATTTATAAACTGGAGAAATGACATGAACACAGTGCACATGTCCTTGAATTAAAAGGATAATCATCTTTGGATAAAATTTCTTATAAATTGATTAGGCAGATAAACATGCTAATTTCAAGTTGATACACCCACAGTTAGATGTTAGAGGAAAACCCAAGTGACTTTCACGTTTTTATAGCAATACAGCACACACATTGTTACAGAACTTGTATAAATTCCAAGATTGTAATTTTTATTTATTATGGGGGTGAAAGAATTCTAGACCTCTTTAAGAGAAACTGCCCTTTTCATGAACATAAAAATTTGTGTGTGCTTTCCTGTGGAGGGTCATTATACAGAAGATAAAAAAACAGAAACAAAAGCTATTATAGGTCATTATGTACTCAGTTCAAAATGACATCTGAAGCCTATATTTGTCCTATAAAATTGAGTTCTAAAACATTTTTATCAAATAACTAGAACTTAGAATGTAAAACTCTGAAGTGGCTTTGTTTTGATAAACTATTATCCGTACTAAATCAAGAATAGTCTATAATTATGTTTTCTTATGAAGTTACTGATGGAAGAACTGACCAGTAATTTAAAAGAAAACCAATTTTAATGCATTACTTCTATCCTAAATTTTAGATACATGCGATTTTCTGCAATCACAATAGGCCGATCAATTAAACAAAGAGCTTTTAAGATTCAGTGCTTACTTTCTGTTGTTGATGTTGTTATAATTATTTGATAGAGATGAAGGAGAGATCTTTGGTAAAGCTGAAAAATTGGATGCACCTGGGGACCTTTAAAAATATGAAAATGTTAAATTAGATAAAAAATGAATTCTGAAATTAATTATGAAATAAAGAAAAGAACTAACAGATGACAATGTTTTTAGTAAATGAATGCTGGAAACAGATTTATGAGCAAAATTATATATGCTGTGGTTTTCAATTTCCAATTTTTAAAAAAATGTAACAGTATATAAGGGATCTATTTTCAAATAAAATTTATCAAGTTACATATGCAACTTACTATTACTCCTACAAATCTATTAACTCAATATACACACTTCTGAGGTAAAGTAACAGGACCTTACTAACAATTTCCATAAATTAATGGAATAAAATATTCCACCACTTCTTGATGGGCACAATGGTGTACTAAGGACATTTAACACTCACACAGAGAGCAGAGAGTATTACCACTTGTAAAATCACAGGGGAAAAGAAGAGCTTAAGAGAATTCCAAACATAACCCCTGCAAGTAATATTGGGCCAAAATTACCTCTCGACAGACTATAAAAAGATACAAATCTAGGTAATACAGACCTCACTAATTCAGGATCTTTTTGGGAAAAATCTCTCACTAGTGGCTTTTAATTAATAAACACGAATTTAAAGGCATCGTTCATAATAAAAACCTACTATATAGAAATGAGTAAAGTACTTAAAGGTCTGTAAAATACTTAATTGCTCTTGTGGTTTTGTAAAGAATTTTAACATATGAGGCAACATCTAGCCCACAGGCCATAAAAAGTTATATTTTGGTTAAGGAACTAAGTCATTACAAATTCTAAATTAGTGAGGCACAAAATGACTTTTTTTTGGTACCGGGAATCAAACTCCGCACCTTACGCTTGGCAGGCAGGTGCTTATGCTGCTGAGTTATATCCCCAGCCCAAAGTGACTTGTTTTTAAAAATTATCTTATTCCCTTTACTGGAGTGCTAGTAAGCAATGAAATAGTCAACAGGCGAAAAAGAGTAAGCTGCGAACCCTGCTTTTAGGCAGTTTGGGCTGAAGTCTTCTCTTCCTCTGTATACATATGTATGTATTATGCAAATAAATGATGAATAATAGCATTTCTTAAAAAAGAGTTGTCAACTTTGGAGGTTTCACATATTACTAGTACGATTTCCCTTCTTTTTGAAGAAGGTTCTTTTGCAGATGAAGGCTCTTTATTGACAGATACAGACAGACTTTCCTCTAGGTGCCTTTCTGACAAAAATGTCTTCAAAAAGGCAAATTTTATTGTATTAAGTTAAAACAATACAACCTTGTCTTAGCAGAAATTGATATTGAGAATGTATTTTAAAATTATGGGCTGGGATAAGTGGCATAAGTGCCTGTCTGGCAAGCACAAGGTTCTGAGCTAGAGTCTCAGTACAAAAAAAAAAAAAATTTTAATAATCCTATTATTTTCAGGCAACTGTTTCAAAACATTGATAGAAATAAAAATATTTGATATTTTTGCCTCAATATCAAGACATTTTAACCAGGAAATACCCTAAAGTGGTTAGAAACTAAGGCATAATTCATTAAGGAACTTTGATTTTCAAAATGTGACTCATCACAACTTTTTAGGAATACATATACACACTCAAATGTTTCCTTCTACCCGACTTACTGTAAAAACTACCCAAATAAAAATATTGCACTTTATCTAATAGAGTGGCTGACACACATATCTGTGTATACTTTGTGCCTTGTCTCCTATTCATTAGCAAATCCACCTATGGACTATATCGAAAGGAAAACAACAAAATCCAGAGTTAATTTGTATTCTGAGAGTAGTTTCTAAGGAACTGGTTTAAACACTCAAGCATTTTATTAAATAATTACTATACTCTTCACCCTTGGAAAACACTAGAATTACTGATGTAAACAAGCTCACAATCTAATGAGGAATGACCAGTAACATGACTATGAAAGTGCACACGTATGTAACATGTGTAACACAATTTTCATACAAAATTTTGCAGGTATGATATGAGGTGATTTAAAATGACATGCGGTTAGAGGAGCAGGTGGGAACTAGGAGTATTCCAGGGAGAAAGAATAACATGTGCAAATGTGCGGGGCTGCAGAAATGACAAGGTGTTCAGGGAATTACCAGAAAATTCAGTTTGGCTGGAAGAGTAGGAAGTAAGTAGTGACAGAGAGCAGCACCGAGGCAGGCGTGACAGCGAAGGGCCCTGTACTGTTACATCAGTCTGGATTCCATCCAGCTGTGCTGGGATACATTGAACGAGTTTAAATAGGGTGCCAACAGAATCAGATTTACACTCGAGAAAGGTAACTCTCGGAAGACAAAGAAAGGTAAGGGGAGGTTATAAAGATAATCAAATCTGTGAGTGCTTAAATTAAGAAACTGGAGAGGGCAAAGGCGATTTTGATGTTTAAAAGGTGGTTCTCAAAGTGCAGTCCATGGACACTGGGGGTCTCTGAGGCCCTTTTGTAGTATCTGTCTAAAATTACTTTCAGAGTTCTACCAAGGTCTTACTTAAATGTTATTTCACAGCTTTTACCAGATGCTTATTTTACTGATAGCACGCACAAGCGCTGAGCAGACAGAACTGCGGGTACTATCTCACCAGTCCAAGCTGTGGCAGGCTGCCTGCCGCCAGGACCCCACAGGAGGGAGTCTCACTGAAGAGCATGATTTTGAAAAAATAAAAATTACTGATTCTGTTACATCTTGATCCTCAAATTAAAAAAAAAATATTCTCTGAGGAGAGGGAAAGTGTGCCTAACGTGCATCTGCTGTGCACTGAAGTACATGGCTGTTAGGAAGAAAGGCCCGTGTAATGATTCCAGTTGGCTGTGGAATTTATCATGCTTTCACACCGTTCGTTTCCCTCTTGAACATAGACAGTAACTGCCTGTGGTTGTTGATACCTGTTTATCTAGCAGATACATTCTCAAAAGATGAGTAAAGGGAGCCTACCACATAGAACGAAACAACTGGAAGTAACTACTGCCACTAACAGAATTTTTAATATTTTTTTAATTTTATTTTTGAGCACTGAGAATCAAGCTCGGAACCTTGAACTTGCCAGGCAGGCAGGCGCTTCTGCTGCTGAGCTACATCCCCGGCGCTAACAGAATTTTTGCAAAGCAGACTACCACCACGGGGTTCAAAGACTTTTTTCATAAAATTGATGTTTAAAAAAAGACTTAAAAATCCTGTATTATGAAATGTATTAACTTTTGGAAAATATGTTTAACTCAGAATCAGTATTTTTCAAATGATCAATATCGGTAAAACTACATATGGAATATTTTAATGTAAAAGTATAAAAAAACTCACTGATAATGGTTTAGATCCCACAGTGCAATTAACCTTTCAGACAAACCACCATTAGTCATGTTTTTATGTATCAATTAGCTGAAAACACAACGTATCACAACAAACTGAAGCAGCAGATACATTTAAAATCTAGCTGTCTCCTGATCCCATTCAGTCAAAAAGTATAGCAATTTGCTGCCCCTCCCGAAAGAAGTAATAGTACTGAGTAGGGGGTTTGGGGGTAGTTACTTCCTATTTTTTTTTTTTTTTTGCGACAGGGTCTCACTATGCAATTGGCGGGCCTTGAGCTCACTTTGTAGCCCAGGCTGGTCTTGAACTCATAATGATCCTCCTGCCTCAGCCTCCTGAGTGCTGGGATTATAGGCGTGTGCCACCATGCCTGGCTAGGGTAGTTACTTTCCATAAAAGTATTTGTTTCAAAATATGATGGTTCAGAATTTCTATTTATCAATATTGTAAATTTTCATTTTAACTTGAAAGATTATAAACACTGAAATAATTCAAATAAACAGAAGTTCTCTGGGACATTAATGATTTTTAAGAATGAAATAGGGCACTGATAACAAAATGCCGGAAAACTTCAGGTTCAGCAGGCAGAGTCTACAAGACTTGCTGATGAGTTAGACAAGAGAAGTGAGGGTGTAGGAAGAACTTAGAACGGCTGACATGATGCCTGAGTCAGCGACTACGGGAAATGGATTAAGTTTAGGGTGAGAACATGGGAGACAGAGTGAAAAGACTTTGTTTAATATGACCTGGTGAGTCACACACAGAACTTGAGAAAAATATGCCAGTCGGTAGATGGTGTATTTGTTTAACTTCAGGTTGTGGGAGAGGATGATACACAGCCTATTACCTGACTTTAAGCACCCATTATAGTGTGAAATAGGTCTTCAGATAAACCTGGATTATAAGTGCATTTGGAGTGTGAGCACAGCGGCTGCGTCAGTCGGTGACGCTATGTGCTGCACCACGTCAGGGAAAGCCTACTACGTAACGTGTAACACGCGTGAAGCTCCCAGAGCTGTGCTCTACCCGCACAACCAGATGTGGTGGTGACCCTGAGGAGGAAGAGAGCCAGAAAGACGGAGGATTGGTCAGAGAAGTGGGAACAGTCCTTGAAAAACAGATGGTATCATGGATTTAAATTTGCTTTAGGAAGACTTGCTTTAGGAAACAGCAATCAAAAAGAGATATTAAGAAGAGAAATCAAAACAGACGAAAAAAAGGACAAGATTTTATTAAATCATGAATTGGTGATAAGGAACAGCAGTGTAGGTTTTTAAAAGAAGCGGATGCCTAGGGTGAAAAGCTAAAATGTCATCTGGAGGAAGTCAGCGGTTTTGTTTTTAAATACGGGTGACACCTGTTTATGTTCCTAGGCAGAGGAAGATTGGAAAAGAAACAAAAACCTCATGTTTAAAATATGTGTGGGAGTATGCTGGGCATTTTTATCTGTAGGAGAGAGGAGAAACGAAAGCAAAAGCGAAATCGAGGGTATGGGTAGGAAGGTCGCGTGCAGGAAGACTGCCCTTAAACAGCAAGGACGAGCGGGGAGCAAGGGCGCAACCCACAGAGGAAGACGAAGGCTGGTGGTAACTTTAAAACGCTGCTACAGATTTTATTAACAAATGACTACACATCATTCATCCATCTGATTCCAACTTCTTTATTTTTTGGTTTTTCGAGACAGTCTTGCAAAGTACTCCAGGCTGGCTTTAAACTCACTACATAGTCCAGGCTAGTCTCAAACTTGAGGCAATCCTCCTTGCCTCAGTTTCCCAAGCGCTGGGGTTATAGGCATGTACCACCACGCCTGGTCGATTCCAACTTCCCAACTAGATTACATGTAGCTCAGGGTAGCTAATATTTGTGGAACTCATGTCAGGTTATCTACCAGGTGACTAGTCAGCCTACAGATGACAATCAGAGCCTTTAGTTCTCTTTCTGTGCTGTAACATAGGAATTACATGACTCATTCTCTCCTGGCTTTCCAGACAGGAAAAGAATTGCTTAGAATATATGTACGCTGGTAGCCAGCTACTTAGCTAGAGTTAAGGTAATTTAAATGTGGGAGAAATCTACTTTTTGTTTTTGGCCAATCTGGGCTGGCTGTAAAGCAGTGATTTTACCTCTTAAATCAGTAAAAGATAAAGATACCAATTTAGCTTGAGTGATTTAGAGAAAATTAAACCTTATTCTTGACAGTTAAATGTAGCAGTATCCGAATTTCCCTAAGCTCAGTATGTTGTAACCAAAAGTGAGCAATTCATAGCTAAGCTGCGCTTCTTTCACTGAAAATTACAATTTGTTCTTGGTAAGTTAACTGAGAATTTAACAGACACATGGAAACTGTAATACTAACCAACAAAAACGTGCATGGGAACGCTGACACAGCAAAACAATTACTGAAGTTTTTATAGTTACTTGAAAATCTAACATAGAACAACCTAATTTATAAAATCTAACTACTGGGTAGATAAAGCAAGTATTATCTTAAGAAAAATAAGAACCTTAAATTCTCGGCATTTCTAACAATCATTTTAAGACAAGATCTTTGAGAAAAACATTTAAATCTCATGGAAACTATTGAGCACCCTTACTACTGTGAGACACAGACTAGGTCAGCTCAAGCAGCAGGAGCTGGGCGCCGCCTCGGAGCACGGGTGCGTGGGGGGCTAACAGCATGGAAGAGTGTTCCGGGAATGTATACATCAACTGCTTCTCAGTTTTATTTTTATTCGGACTACTGAACTTTATATAAGGTATAACAAAACTTTTTCTTACAAAATGAAATTGCAGTCACTCCTTTGGCTACTATGAACCTCAACACCAAACCTGCCCCTCAGTTTTACTTTACTTCCCTAGAGAAATTCTGAAACATAAACAAACCATCGGGCACCTAAGATCAGTAACCCAGCCCCACCTCTGCTGCCCACGCTTGCTTTTTTCCTGGACTAGTTCAACACTAAGGCCGGAGCCCTACAGATACCCCTGTTAAGTACTACAGCCCACACCCTACCGGACCAGGGGACCGTTTTTGTATCACCACATGCCCGTCATCAGCCCTAAACTAATGCGGTGTCCGTGTCCAATTTCCCCCAACTATCTCGAATGTATGTTTTTTCCTAAGAATTGTAATACATTTGTACATCAATTCTAATAACTGTAAAGGCCCTACTGCTTCTACCAGCTACCTTCTTTTCTCTGATTTCATCTTATGCCCTGACTATGCTTATTTTCCATTTGTTCTGACTTCTGATCAATTTACATAGTTAGCCTTGACTTATGTGTTACTATAAATTGCTCAAATCCTCTTTGGAACTAAGGAGGAAGAAAGGCAGTATAAATGCAGGGGACTAATCCTGATATGGAAACCCAAATTCTACAACGCTCCAAAAATCTAACTTTTGACCACTGATATCGCTCAGAGAGTTTCAGATCGAGAGCTAATTCTGAACTTCTGAATGCAGGCTGTTCAACTTGTAAAGTCTATGTAAATATTCCAAAATCTGTAAACACCCGAAATCTGAAACAGATTTCTGGTCCCAAGCATTTCAGATAGGGGCTATTTAACCTGTATTTTAGGTACTTATGAATATCAAGCATCTATCTGACAACTGTACATTAAATTACATTTATACATGTACTATACTAACTTTACTCATGTCACTTAAATTTAGATATGGCTTTTAAATTTTCACTTTAAAATTAGCTAATCTGGATTGTGACCATATACTCTGATAAAACTTTGAAACCTACTACTAGGTTATATGTTTGTCTTTCCATAACAGAAAGAACAAAAGGTAGAAGTTTTAGATGTAGAAAACAATCTGTTTAATTTACATACATTTTCAGGATTCCAAAGGAAAATTCATATACACATTTCACATCTTAATGTTAAGTCAAATAACTTCTAAGAACAAAATTACAAGGTAGAATGTGTCTGTGCATGCACAAACATTAACAGCAAAACAGCAGTTTTCATGCTGTTTTTGTCATTAGGTGACAAACACCAGGAAAGGATGTACGTCTTTAAATCACAAACACATTTACAAAGATTCTTTCTCTCTCCAGGAATTCTGCAGCTCTAACCAAGTCCCCCTTTTAAACAATGATATAAATTTCATCATGTCCTATATCAGTTCCATTTTCTGACTAGACCCTCCACCCCCTTTTCCAGCCCTGTCATGCTGTCTAGATACTGCAAGCTGGTTTAAACAATGGTCTTTGCTTGTCAAGAACACAGACCTCTGTTCTCTGTCCCTTCCATCTCTGTACCACTTAGCATTGCTGACCATCCCTTTCTTGCAGCTCTACTTCACTGGCTTGCGTCAGCAAAGAGGTCCAAGCATTTCTGAAGCTTCATGATTATCGTTTGATTCTGTTGTTTTATATCATTACTTGGGAATACTGTTTAAGATTTAGCATTTTTTTCTCCACATTTCTGATTAGATAATTTAAATACAGTTTTTCCTCCCACTTTTACAAATATGACTCTATGCCTATAGTCCTTATAACTGTCCAAACTTTGCTTCCCTATCTTTAACTTAAAGGCACTTCTGTTTGGTTGTCCCACACTTTAAATGCTCAGACAGAGCCACTCCACGTCTGTGTCTCACTGAGAACAGTAGTAACACAAGAGCGAGACAGTCACAGCACTATTTCTTAAAATGAAGTCAACCCCGTATGTATATGTACTTGAACAACTGTGAATCAAATAAGGCTTTGCACCATTTCTGTGCCCATTTATCTATGCAGTTATATATGTAAAGTAGATTTAATTATGTTTCAGAAGATTCTAAAGGTTTGATACACATGGTATAGAGAAGCAGAATAATACACACAGGCTTATTATATGTCTCAACAAAAATGTAGTAGGCAATAGTTTCATTTAGGAAGTGCTTCCTTTCTACAAGCAGAGCATCCAGGGACAAGATACTGTAAAAATATTATCACACTTGATGAAGGTTAGACTTAGAGCCTGAGTCATCAATTTGAAATTCTGTCTGTCAGAACATCACAAGTGGAAAGGAGGAATGACGCCTAAGAATTACTGGCACAGCGCCCCACCTGGCTTTTCTTCACTCATTTGTCTGGCTAATAGTAAATTCTTCCCTGGATGCTTTCCTGTCTGTGAGAACAGCCTTTTCAGAATTACCGGTTAAGTTCTTTTCATCAAATACCTAAATACAAATCTTTTGTTAATATTTTTTTTTTGAGAATTAATGAAAATGAATGAATTTAATCACATAGTAATACTACCCTAGCAAGAGGTACTTTTTACTTATTTCAGAAAACCAAAAAATTATCTATTTTATTTGTATAATGTTAACTTCAAAAGCATCCTTTGAAATAATTACACTTAAATGAAGTAATATTGAAAAAGTATAGCAGAGTCAAAATTCAATGACATTATGATTAAGGAATAAGGTGGAAACTTCAACTTCCCTGGTGAGTAAACGGTGACCCACTACACAGGTTTCTCTGTTAGGAACCTCACCTGGCTTCTACAATTATTCCACTTTAAAACCACTGTTTAGAAATACAAAATTTAACTAGTCATGTATCTCCAACAAAATATTTACGACTATTTACTTAATGATAACACTCTTGGAAAATAAATGGTCAAATTTAACATACTAAAAAGCAAAACTCTGAGGAAAAAACTTTTTCTAAAGTATCATTAGAAAAGACCACATTTTTGAGCAGTATTAAGGAACAAACTTGAAAAAACTAGATTAGAAATGCAAGTTCTTTTTGGTGTGAGATGAAATTTCAGCACTAAACATTTTTTCATATATTTGCTGTGGTTATTAAGAAATCAACCAATAACCAGTGCTGGAGGGGCTGTGGAGAAAAAGGAACGCTTCTCCACTGCTGGTGGGAGTGCAGACTGGTGTACCCACTCTGGAGATCAGCGTGGAGATTCGTCAGTAAATTAGGACGAGAGGTCCCATCCGACCCAGCTATTCCCCACTTCTTGGTACTGTCACAAAAGAATTAAAAGCACAGCAAATATATGGGCACTTGTGTTTACAGCAACAGTCTGGCATAGCTAACTCTCGGAAACTACCCAAATGCCCATGAAGCAATGGATAAAGAAAAGTATTTTTTTATACAATGGAGTACTACTCAGCATAAAGGATAAACTTGAGACATTTATAGCTAAATGGATGGACCCTGGGACCACACTCCTCAGTGAAATAAATCAGACACACTGCACTGTCTTTCTGGTGAAGAAACTGAAAGTGTAAATAAGAACCAAAATGTCTAACAGATATTATGAAATAGGAAGAAGTTATTCAAAAGGAAAGTGCAACGGGTGGGGCAGGTATGAGAAAAGAAGGATAAAATGGCAATAAAACTTGTGTAAATGAGGGGAAGAAGGGCTGAAGGAGGGGAGGGGCACAGGAAAAATGTGCAGGTACAAGGTAGTTGTAACGAATGTGATCGTTATTTCTATCTAAGTTTAAATTTAAAAAAAGAAATGAAAGTTTTGAAATCACTTAGTAAGTTTTGAGTATTTTAAAATATATAGCATAAACATAAAGGTGATGAAATAACATTATGTCAATACTTAGCACAGAAATCTGGTTAGAAATATTTTGAGTGATTCCTGGGTTCTTAGATTTTTTTGTCCTTGCGTGGTACGGGGGATTAATACAGGGTCTCAGGCATGCCAGGCAAATGCTCTAGCACTGAGCTACATGCCTGCGGTTTTATTGTTTTAATTAGAGGTACGTCTCTAATTAAATTGCTCAGGCTCGCTTCAAACTTAAGATCCCTCTGCCTTGGCCTCTCGGGTTAGGATTATAGGTGTGTGGCACCACATCCAGATTTCCAATACAAACTTTGAGCTCTTTAACAGGCTAATTAAAAGAATACACATGCACAGATACATACTTGGGTACGCAGATGGACGGACACACACACACACACACACACACACACACACACACACACGGAGAAGAGAGCAATGGGGAGAAGAGAGGAAGGGAGGGAAGCAGAGATGGAGAGGAGGGAAGAGACGGAGCACAAGAGCACATTTTAGAAACTGTATTTTAACCAACATTTTAAACCCTTTAATACGTTTTCTCAGGCAGCTCTCCCTTCCCACCTCTATGCTTGTGTTTAGTGAGTATACCCAGCTTCAGTTTTGTCAGAACATGCCTAATATAAAGTCAGCATCTCCAGAGCACTGGGGTCAGGTCTTCAATGGTGTTAGAAAAGTCAGTCAAGTAATACAGTAACCTGCTCTCCCATGTGCCTATTGCGATAATATTTTTCTTTTTAATTTTAAGGAGAATAATACAAAAAATAACAAAATAACAAGAACACAGACAAATATAAAACAACACAAAAACAAAAATGATACAGGGTTTCAGAACAAAATGATAGGAATTAACAGTGGTTGTTATATTACGGGCTATTATCGTCAATGAAATTGCTCATATTAGTAGATGTAATAATGCAACATTGATCAAACCATTAAAGAGAATAAAAAAATAAAAAAATTAGAAGCGATAGAGAGCTTCACTAAAGGTGGCAACAATTCACCAAAGCTTGTTATATTGCATATTGTCTTCAAATTAGTTGTTCACGTTACCAGATATAAGCATGCAAAATTGGTCAAAAAAATGTAAGCATTAACTGTTCCTTTCAATAAGCCAACAGGCATGAGCAGTAGTTATCCCAGCCAGCCTTCTATATACATACATGTGTATTATATAGATATATAATATATATGTGTTTCCCTTTCTTCTTTTTTTCTTTTCCCTCATCCCAGTTGTTCCTTCCCTTTGAGCAATTTCTTTCTCTTTCACAATATCCATTATACCTTTTTGGTTTTATTTGCTCATTCAGGTTCTTATACTAGGGAGACAATATGATGTTTACACATGTGGATCTGATTTATTTCACTTATGAGTACGGTCTTCAGTTACATCCATTTACCTATAACAGCATAGAGTTTATTTTTTTTTATAGATGAGTAATACTCCAGTGTATAAAAAGACCACATCTTCTTTACCCATTCCTCAGTTGATGGGCATCTGGGTTGTTTCCAAGCTTTAGCTGTGACAAATTGTGGTGCTATAAACATGGTGCACATATATCACTGTGGTACGATGTTTTTAATTCTTCTGGGAAAATAACCAGCAGGGGAGTAGCTAGGTTGAATGGGACCTCTAATGCTAGTTTTGTGAGGAATCTTCACGGTGATTTCACCAATCTACACTCCCACCAACAGTGGACAAGGGCTCCTTTTTCCCCATATCCCCACCAGCATCTGTTATTGGTTGTACTTTTGATGACAGCCATTCTTTCTGGGGTGACATGGAATCTCAGTGTTGTTTTAACTAACATCTCTTGAAGGACCAATGATGTTGAACATTTTTTCATATATTTATTTGCCATTTGTATTTCTTCATCTGAGAATTATATATGTACCTCAGATGTAATTTTTGGATTCGATTCGGTCTTTCAACTCTGGGGGCCTGATTTTTTAAAATTCTTCCTATGTTCTAGATAGAAGTCTGTCTGAGGGACACTTGGCTAAAATTTTTCCCCAATTCATGGGTTTTCTTTTTACTCTGTAGGTGATTTATTCAGATGTGCACAAACTTTTCAATAAGATGAAATTCCAATTGTTGATTGTTTGAAGTATTTCCTGTGCAGTTTGGTTTTTGCTCATGAACTCTCTACCCCTATGTCTTCAAGATTTCCACCTACTTTCTCTGCCAATAGATTTAGTGTTTCTGCTTTAATATTTAGATCTTTGATCCATTTTAACTTTAGTTTCATGTATGGTGACAGGCATGGGTCTAGTTTTAGTTTTCAGCATGTGGAAAGCCAGTTTTTCTAGCACCATTTATTAAATAGGCTAGCTTTCTTCTAGTGAACATTTTTGGCCCCTTTGTCAAAGGTAAGGTGGCTGAGTATTTGGAGTTGTATCTGCATCTTATAATCTGTTTAATTGATTCTCAGGTCTGTTTTTCTTTTTTTTTTGCTAGTACCATGCTGATTTTATCACGGTAGCTTTGCAGTATAATTTAAAGTCAGGGATTACGATCCTTCCTGCCTTTCGTTTGTTGCCCAGGACTGCTTTTGCTATTCTAGGCCTTTTCTGGTTCAGATGAATTTTAGGACTGCTTTTTCTAGATCTGTGAGGTATACTAATGGTATTTTAATTGGGATTGCATTGAATTTGCACAACAATTTTGGAGGTATGGTCATTTTCACAATGTTAGTTCTTCCTATTCATGAGCAAGGAATATCTTTTCATTTTCTGAAATCTTCTTCAATCTCTTTATTCAGAGTACTATAATTTTCACTGTATAGATCTTTTAGTTACTTTGTTAGACTGATTCCTAAGTATTTCATTTTTTGGATGCTATTGTTAAGGTGTAGTTTCCCTAAGTTCTCTCTCTGTTTGTGTGTAGGAATGCTATTGATTTTTGAATGTTACCTCTGTATCCAGTTATGCTGCTGAAATTGGTTATTAAATCTATAAGCCTTTTGGTGGTGCAGTTTTGGGGGTCTTCCATATAGAGTATCATATCATCTAAGAATGATGTTAATTTCACTTCTTTCTTTCCTATCCTTATTCCTTTTCTTTCTTTCTCTTGTCTTGCTCTGGCTAATGCTGCCAGAACTATACTGAGTAGGAGTGGTGACAGTGGACATCCTTGTCTTGTTCCTGATTTTAGAAGTGAAAGCTTTCAGTTTTTGTTCATTTAGTATGACACTGGCTGTTGCACTGTCATAGATGGCTTTTATCAGATGGAGATAAAGACCATCTATTCCAATTTTCTGTAGGGTTTTAGTCATGAATGAGTGCTAGATTTTACCAAGTTTTTTTTGTATCTACTGAAATGATCATGTGGTTTTTGTCTCTGGTTCTGCTGATATGGCGTATTACATTTATTCATTTGCTTATGTTGAGTCATCTCTGCATTCCTGGGATAAATCTCACCTGGTCATGGTATACAATCTTCTTGACAATTTGTCAAATTCTGTTTGCTAGTATCTTACTGAGGATTTCTGCATCTATGTTCATTAGGGAGACTGGGCTTGTAGTTCTCTTTTGGTTGGGTTGTTCTTTGGTTTTGGTATCAGGGTAATCCTTGATTCCCGGAATGAATTAGGCAGAATTCTTTCCCTTTTAATTTCATTAAAGGGTATGAGAAGAACTGGCCTTAAATTTTTCCTAAATTTCTTGTACAATTCAGCTGTGAATACATCAGGATCTGGGCTTTTTTTTGTTGGTAAGTTTTTTTAAAATTATATTTTCAATTTTGTTGGTTGATATTGAGTTACTCAGGATTTTTATGTCTTCTTGATTTAGCTTTGGTAATTCACATGTATCTAGGAATCTGTCCATTTCCTGTGTTTTCCATCCTATGCGAGTAAAGATTTTCAAAGTAGGTATTGATCATCTTCTGAATTTTTACAGGATTTCATTCTTTTCATTCCTTATTGCATGGATTTGAGTTATTTCTTTCCTTTTTTGGGTAAGTTTAGCTAGGGGTTTATCAATTTTATTTATTCTTTCAAAGACTCAACTCTTTGATTCATTAATCCTTTGTATTGTTTTCTTAGTCTTCATTATGATAATTTCTGCTCTAATCGTTATAATTTTCTCCCTTCTTTGGGCTTTGGCCTTGACTTGCTCTTCTTTTTCTAGAAGCTTGAGGATCAGCACAAAATTGTTTATTTGTGCTCACTGTGTTTTCCTGATATATACCCCTATCACTTCCCTCTGAGGACTGCTTTCATGGTGTCCTACATGTTTCTGTAAGTTGTATCTCCACTTTCCTTTGGTCATAAATATTGTTTAATTTCTTCTTTAATTTCATGTGTGACCCAGTGGTTGTTCTGGAGGGTGTTATTTGATTTTCACATGTTTATGGAGTTTTTGCGCTTTATTTTGTCATTAATTTCCAACTGCATTGCACTACTGTCTGATAGTATGCGTGGGATAATTTCAACTACTTTGCATTTACTTACGCATGTCCCATGGACTACTGTATGTTCTATTTTAGAGAACATCCCAGGTGCAGCTGAAAAGACTGTGTATTCTGATGTTGGGTGGAACACTCTATAAAGGTCTACTAAGTCCATTTGTTGACAGGTTTGGTTTAGTTCTCTTATTTCTTTGCTGATTTTGTGTCTAGTTGATCTATCTCTTTGTGACAATGGGGTATAAAAGTCCCTGGTTATGACTGTGTTACTGCTTACTTGATTTTTCACATCATTAAAACTTGTCTTATAGAGTTGGGTGCTCCTGTACTTGGTGCATACAGATTTTTGATAGTTATTTCATTTTCTTGCAGTTTTTCCCTAAAAAGTATATAGTGACCTTTTAAACTCGCTTTTTATCATTCTTGGTTTGACATTCACATAGTTTGCAAACAGAATAGCTACCCCTGCTTTTTTTTGGGTTCCTGTCACATGGAATGTTGTTTTCCATCCTTTGTCTTTCAGTCTATGAATTTTCTCTCAAGTTAAATGTATTTCTTGTATATAGCATATTGTGCGATTTTGTTTCTTGATCCACTCTGCCAGTCTGCTTCTTTTGATTATATTTTCTTGTTTACATGAAGTGCCTAAACTGCAAATTCCTGGGCTTACCATTAAGATTTACATCCTGTTTGTCTGGATGGGAACCATATACTGTAGTACATGCCAAAAGCATAACCTACAGAATCTCTCAAAGGTGGCCATTAGGCCAACACCGTTGGATTAACTGTGAGTTTATTAGAAATGAGCAACACTCAGACCCACTGAATCAGAAATGCTGGGGATGGGGCCCAGGAAACTCCGTTTTACTGTACAACAGGTGATTCCTCTATTGCCTTACTACAACTTTGTTTTTCCTTAACTTATGACACTTTAGTTATATAATGGTTGTGTGCTACACGGTATGAGTAATAGAACCCGCGTCAGTGACGTTTATTAGAACTACCTCACACCTTTTGAGGACCAGAGTTTTCCTCTAACAGGTATGACAACTTCTTAGAGAGTTTTTTTTTTTTTTTTTTTTTTTAAACTATTCCTTGAAGCTTCATCTTAAAAACAAAAACTATATTCTCTCTGCTGGTATTTGTTACACATATTTACATGACTTCAATGACCACACAAACAGTCCTCTTGTTTTTGTTTAAACCTGACATTCACTGAGAAACAATCTGTATCCTGGCTTCAACTATATGAACTATATATTAAAGTGATAATTCCTGAAATTTTGTATTATTTCTCCTTTAATCTCTACTAATTTCTCTCCTATGTAATAGTGCCTTTTCTGTATTCTTAAGTGATTTTTTATGTAACGTGTTGTTACATAAAAACAAAAAAGTACTGAATTCTAAATCCCACTGACTACTCATAATGGGTGTTTAGCTAGGCCATATCAAACTTTCTCCTACTGCAAACCACACAGCACAAACACTACACTGTCCTCAAGGACACACAAAGACTTCTTAGTATTGGGGGGCAAAGGTAAAGAACTCTTAATTTAAATAAATAGTAACTAATTTAGAGAAGCTGGCAATATCAGCTTATGCATCTGTCATCCATATTTTAGGGTTCTATGTCCCGCTCAACACGTTATCAGCAATGTTTTAAATTTTCTTTTTTTTCTGATTATATGCATTTGTAAATTTCCCCACCTACTCATCAGCACTTAATCTTACTTAGACTATTCATATCTTTTGTCTAATTTTTAAAGCTACATAATTTCTTTGTTTTTGTTAATTTATAACCATTCTTTACATATTGTAATTATTCCCTTTTAATATACCAAAGTTCATATTAGTCTAACTTTGTGTACTGTTCTTTTAACAAGTATCTCTAACTGTTATATGATCAAATCAAATTTTCACATGTTCTGTGATCTTTATGATATAGATAGTCTACAAAATTTCTTCTATTACCTTTAAAGCTTTACATTTCTTATTTTGGTCTTCACATAATTCTAGAGTAAGATTTTTTCTCCAAATATCTAATTCTTCTAATAAAATCTTAACACCTATCTGCTTTAAACAACCTCACTGCCCCATGGTACATATCACTGGCTATTACAGCAGCCAATACACACTGCTTTCTGAGCTCACTAGTTCACTTTAGTCTATATGCCTTTTCGTTCTGCGAGCATACTGATGTTTTTCTTACTATAGCTCTGGAGGAATTCTCAATATCGAGTAGGTCAATTGCTCTTTCTTTCCTCCTCCTTGTCAAAACTGACTTTAACTTCATATTGGTCTAAAGTAAGAATGAATTTGTCACCTTCTGCCCCCCAAAATAGAATTCTGCAGGAGAAACTGACAGAACAGATTTAGAGAAAATAGGCATTACTAAGTTAGCTATCTAGTATGTGACCTTCTGTATCATAACAAACTTTGAGTTTTTCCCTTGAAGGTTCCCCTTCTCTGATAGGTTCTGTTAGATAATTCCCTAGGGGGCTTGCTATGTAGTGTCCCGCTAAGAGTCAGACACCTGCAGCTCACAGGCCGAGTCCAAGTGCTTGGCCTGCTGATCAGTCACGCGCTCCTGAAGCACAGCCACGCCCGTTTCGTTTGCCCCCACAATTCCCAGGGCTGCTTTCGCGCTGCACTACAGAGAGCACGTATCTGCTCCTCTATAGAGGCACCACTGACCTGACCGTTTTTACTTTTCGTGTTGATGACTGTATTATACAGATAATGAATTCTCTTATCTTATATACTTGGATTGTGTTAAAAATGTTGGGATAAAATGTCCTGTAATGTTTACCCCAGAAGCCGGGTGTACAAGCTTTATCAAGTGAAAAAAACTGTCTTTCACCGTCTTCTGAGTCTTTTTCATAGCTAAGTGCAAATATCCGAATTCTTTAAATATTCTCTTAAACTAACATTCGGCAGTATGAGACCTCCTGCTATAAAGCATTCCTTCTGTTCTATAGGGCACGTGCACGTTCATGCTTAGATATTGTGGGTGCTTACTACACTGACAGATCTAGCAAACAGCTTGACTTTCAGCTGTGCTGCCCATTTCTAATGCTGTATTTTTGTTTGTTTGTTTTTTGTTTTTGGTACCAGGAATTGAACTCTGGACCTTGTACTTGCCAGGCAGGCAGTTGTGCTGCTGATCTATAATCCTGGGCCCAAATAGTTGTTTTTTTTTTAAACTAATGTAGTTTCATTCACCAATATATACTGCATGTATTGCATGTGTTAGGAATTATATAAGTAATTGCTTTTTCTTTTACCCAAAACAGGTATTACAGTTGTTTGAGAAAATAAAAATGGTATTGGGGCTGGCATGGTGATACATGCCTAGAGTCCCATCTACTCAGGGGACTGAGGCAGGAGGATCAAGACAGCCCAGGAGTCTGAAGCCAGCCTAGGCAACCCCGGGAGACCTCATCTCAGGCAGGCAGGCAGGCAGGCAGGCAGGCAGGCAGATAGGTGGATAGGATTAGCAGACGTAGGACAAGATAACAGCAATATTCTGGGGAAAATCAGTAATTTTATGTAGAATAGTCTTAATTTTGGAACTCATTATATTTTTGTATTAACCCATAGGTAATTTTGTAATTTCAAAAAATTTAAACATATAGGAAGTATATAGCATTCTAAATGCAAGCTTAAAAAAAGTAGTTCTGACCTAAAGACTTGAATATTCCCAAAGAAAATATTCCTAACTTCCAAGTCTTCATCAGCTATGAAATCTACATAATTCAGTCCATACGCTTTTAACATCTGCTTATTTAAAGTTCTGTTTTTAAATCAAGCTCTACCCTTCTACTAGGTCCAACTAAGTAGCAGTAAAAATTACCTCTATGTGATTGACATAGTTAGGTGCTTTCTACGACAAACTTAAACAGAAAACTTCACGCAGGATAAAAACGATAGAGAATCACTTACAAAAGGTACGTTTTAGCTTTTAGTTTTAAAGACAAGTAGCATAGTTTTAAAAAATTACTGTTAGTGTCTACTTATTAATGAAAACGATAATTTAAAATATTTCAAAACACTTAAGTTTTGTAAATCCTCATCAAAAAACTAAACATTCCAAAGCTTTATGAACTTCAAATTTTTTCACAATCCATTTGACAGCAATCTAATTTGAACTGATCTGAGGTTCCTACTTTTCACTTCTCTTATTTGGCTGTGTATTTCCCAAAGCAATATTAATGTATCTGATTACACATCAGCCTCTCAGTCTCTGCAGACTGATGGGTGACGCATGCACCATACTACTTAACACAACTATCACAGAGTGTGCTCAGTAAGGATGTGTGGATCTGAGAGCTCTAAACTCCACCAGATTCTCATTTCCTCCTTTGTTTACCATGTGAAGCAACTCTTAATCAGATGCATTTTGATAAAGACTTCCTTAACTGCTGCTTAAAAAAAAATCAGAAATACTTCCCAAAAAATGAAACAAAATGTTTAGTGATTTGACTGCAATGATGCACTTTCTCATTTGTAACATTTATTTACACTACACCTTATTCTAAAAGACTTGAACTGGAAGCTTTTAAAATTGTTACGTAACACATTAATTTAAGCATAAAGTTAGATAACTTCTTTAAGAATAAAATACTAAACCATAAAGAACGCATACACTTGCAATATTCATTTAGGGTCTTCTGTCACTCTGGATTTCTATCTGAAATCAAAAGCTTTGAAATCATGCAATAAGCCACGGAAGTGGGAGCACTTACTTAGGAGCAGAAGGACCCCTTGGCCACGTTCCATCTTCATTTTTCTGTTCTATCACTAACACCTGCAAACATGACACAATAAAGGGTGTTTTTCTATAACTGCAGTTAAAATAGCTTTAGAAGAAAGCTAAATACACCACGAAACTAAAGTAATTCTGTGATTATTAAAAGACAAAAGAGAAAGTGAAGCAGTAACTGCATTTTGATTCCAAAGCTGGGCAAAAGACACAAAAAGACCTCAAATGAAGTAGTCAGCAGTGATAGAGGGAAGGTCAGAAGATAAACAGACCCATGGTTTATAACTTTAAAAAAAGTTTAAAGCAAGTAAAAGACTGGAAGTCCCCCAAGTTTAAGGGAAATGTTTCCATTTGTATGGGTAGCCTGTAACACAGGACTTGCAAATAACAGATGCTTAATCAGTACTTGCACTTGATAATCCTTCTTAATCTTCCAGACTAAAAGAGAAGCCTTCTAGTTTTTGCCACGAATCATTGTTTGAATTTCTAATTACTGTTACAATATAGTTTTTTTAAAAAGGTGGATAAAATAGAATTCCGTAATTTACAACTCTTGAGGAAGGCTTTTCTTTACTGCAGCTCATACCTACAGTGACACATACACTATATAAACATGCACACACATGAACGTTATAATTTGAAACACTTAAATCATTTATAAAACAAGAACATTTAGCTACAGAAATTTTTAAAGTTATGTATTTAAAATATTATTTACAACATCTTGGTTTCTAACCCATGCTTGTATTTAAAATTGTATTTTTACAATCTTGGATTATAATGTGAAAAGCTCATTAGGAAAATTAAAATTCACTCCTTTATTCAAATATATCATTTTTTCAAGTATATAATTTTCTGAATAAAATTTTACTTATACTTACAACTGTACTTCAAGATGAAAACAATTTTAGAAAATTTTTAAAATTTAAATTAAGACACAAAAGGGAGAGAAAGTCTACTCATTTTGGGAGGCAAATGCTTCAATAATACCTTTTTCTTGATTTCTAATGAGGGTTACTTTTATTTTTTTTTAAACAGACCAAAATAGCATTTACTTTACATAGTCCGAAAAGAACTGGTATAAAATCTGAAAACTTAATGCATATTCTTTGAAACATTCCTGTCTCAAAGATCAAAAGATCACTAGAGATATTTAATCTTAATAAACTAAGGTACTGTCTTACTTTCAGTCTTTTACATTATTACCTATGAAGAACACCAAATTATTTAATTTCTGTAACCCTCAATTTTGTTGTTTTGCAGTATGGAGGGTCGAGTTAAGGACCTCGCACCTGCTAGGCAAGTGCTGTAGCGCCGAGCTACCCCCACCCCAGTCCTGTTCAAGGTTATTTTGAGACAGGATTTTAATAAGTTGCCCAGTCTGGTCTCAAGCTTGTGATCCTTTCCCTCAGCTTCCAACTACTAGCTGGGGTTAGAGGTGAATGTGCCATTAGCCTGGCTAAGCCTCAGTTTGCTAATGTATATGGTAGGGAGAACAGAATCCATTTCATAGGATCATTGGAAAGATTTAAAGCAAAATTCTATATAATTTCAAATTTTACTCAAGAACCTCAAGTTCTAGCAGACGGTAACCAAGGAGAGAGGCTTAAGTCTTATGGAGAACAGAGAGAGGCTGGTGAGTTAGGGCTGTGCTGGATCACTGCCAAAGTTCCAAGGGCCTCGCTTCTGCCTCAGTTAGGTACCTCTTTTAACTGTAATCCTAAAAAAATCTGTTTTTGTAATAGTCATACAATACTTGCTATGTACCAGACATTCACTAAAAACTAATTTCTATTCATTTCTTTGGACTTTTGTAACAGTTTAGTATCAATATGATGTTAATAATAAGCTTTTAAATAAAATGGAACAAAACAAAAACTTCCATATACTGACTGGATCATTAGACACCGTGTTAGATACTAAGAATTACACAAAACAAAATAAAACAAAACAAAAAACCTGTAATATTTAGCCAAAATAAGAATCTTATAGTCAAACTGGGTGTAATACGTAAAAAGTGAAGCATACAGTGAGTAATCAGAGGACATATTCATAAATCACTATGAAGCACATGGAGGAATCCTTCTTGAAAGTAGGAAAAAACCAGTGGATACTGAGGAAAAGAGAAAAGACTGAAGAGACGATGTGACACTTGGACATGAACCCTAGGATGACCACTCCGATGCGGTGTCTCTACCTGATGGGAGGGGATGGATAATCTGCATATTCAGACGTTTCGAAGAAGTGTTTGTGCAGGGACTGGGAGTAAGAGTGCACCAGGCAGGTGGGTAACATGCAGAAGCAGAGTGCTGTGGGTGCAGAGCGTGCGCAAAGACTACAGTGCAGTTCTGCTCAGCTGCACTGTAAACCACAAGACGAGAACACTCTAAAGATGTGGGAAGACTCTGCAAGAGGGTACACCATGACTTGCAGGGAGATTAGACGGCCTGGACTTTAAGGAGCCAGGAAAGAGGTGGGCGGGGATCAGACTCATACTTTAAAGTGAGTATTCAGGCACAAATAAGACTAAGCAGACACATAAAAGATGGGAGAATTGAAGGATATGGGTTGAGAGTGTAACAGATTCAAGAGATATTTAGAAGGTAGAATTTGTTGCTGATTTTAATTGAACATCTTCATTTCTCAATTCACTCATTTCCTTGGATTATTTCATACAGACAAACCAAACTGGGATTTAATATCTGCTAACAGGGCAGGCAGAGTCCATTTTGCCTAATTCCCACTACAAATACAGTTTTATTAGAACATAACCACTCCCATTTGTTTATATATTGTCTGCGGCTAGTTTTCACACTACTACAATGGCAGTTACAGTTACAACAGAGACTTCGGGCGTGCGGAAACACAAGTATCATCTGATCCTTCTTCTGAAGTCTGCACACTCATAATACTAGATTTTGTTTTAAATTGAAAATTAAATTATTTTTCAAGCTCAGTGAGGAAATCAGACACTACTGTTACTGACCAGCAGGCCTAGAGAATGAGTTAGAGGAAGCCAGAGACAGGAGAATCCATTGTACACCGAAGGATAGTCATGAAAATCTGAGAGTCACAGCACTTCCCGTGTAGTGTAACGTGCTTAAAAGAAACATTACTGCTGGGCAGTACCTGTCCCTGGTATAAGCCGGCGTCCTGGATGGTGCTGTCGGGTTTATTCAGGGGCTCAAACGTGTTACTCATGTACTTGTTCCACAATCTGGTCTCCTTCTCCTCTGGAATATTGAAGATTTTTCTTATTTCCTTTTCAATTGTATCTAGATATAAGGAGGAAAGATATGTAAATATAAAAGTTTGGAAATAAACCACCAAGAGAGAAATGTTTACCACAGTAAAAATTCTTAATTTAAAATAGGGATGAATAGCAAGCATAGATAAATATGTAAAAATTCATTAAAAACAAAAATAAAGTTTTTAAACATCAGCTGTTTTTTAAAGGTAAATAATAACTGACAGATAATTGCTAGGAGAATTTAAGACCACAAAAGATAAGAGCTCAGCTGCACTACACTAAAATATAATGTTAGGATGAACGTTAGCTTTGCACATATTATAAAATTAACATATTTTCTGAGAATATAATAGGAGTTACAAATTAAAGTATGATTAAATGATACTACAGATGGAAAATAATGTATTTACAATATTACCACTTCAAGAATAATTTATAGTAGACAAGGTATAGCTTTGAACAGCTAATTATATATGGACACAATGAAAAAAAAGTGCCTGTTCTGACACCTGTATTAGCCAAAATTTCTTATACTCAAGGTAAAACTGTATGTGCTAAATCAATTATTTAAACTGTATTTCTAAATCTATTAAATTATAGAGTGCAAGAGGTTCTTTTTAAAAATAGAAGTAGCTTAGCCGGTATACAATTAGACACAGGAGTACTTATGTATTTGAAAGTGCAAATGTAATTAAGTTCTGGTATCTACAGTTAAATAAAATAAAAATTGTAAATACTACAAATAAATATTAGATAATACAACAAAATCATATCTAATTCTAGGCAATATCTTACCTAACAGACTCAAGAAAATTATAAATAAGATACTTCATGATGTATGAAGAAATATAAAATACTTTTTATAGTATTTAATATAAAATACTATAAAATACTTTAATATAAAATACTTTAATACTTTTAAAATTTGAGAATACTTGAGTTTTTTGGGGAAAAGTATTATTTATAAAATATCAAGTAATATGTGTTCTCTGAAGAAATTTAAAATGCTATACTTGTACAGAAATTTAACCTAGTGTTTATTCTTATGTTCTGTTTATATACTACTCTGCAGTTAAATTCTGCAGTAATCTTATAATCAGCTGGATTCTGATTAGGGCATTACATTAGTTATACATCTGACAGTATTCAGCAAAAATTAAAGCATGTTACCCAGAATGTTTACATAAAGGAAGTTGTCAGTGTTGCTTTCTATCTTGGCAGGGTTGTGTTTTTGTTGTTGTTCTTTTTATTATAGTAGAACATAAGTAAAGGAAAACATTGCATCAATATATTGTGTTAAGTTGCTAAACACACTATGTAAATAGCACCGCAGATCAAGAAACCGACCATTACCTAGGAAGGCAGGGAGAGGAAGACACCAAAGAGGGGAGTTGTTTTAGTCTTTCTACAAAAATGAATACATTTTTCCTGATTCAGAAATAGTTTTTGCTCACATCAAAAGTGCACAAAATAGTGGTAGTGTAAAGGAAACTTCTACCAAGAAATAATCACTGTTGCCATTCTGCTATTTCTTCTACACATATTTCCTATTGTCACATAGATATTTAGGTAAACATTTTCACTCACATTTGAAACTGTTCTTCTAGGTAGATCATTACAGGCAGAAGAAACAGCAATACAAAGGCTTTGAGATGGGATATAATCGGCATACTTTAGACGAGCACGGCGTATCAGTGCGGCGTAAGCGTACGGCAGACAGGAGACCATAAGGGTACTTTTGTAGGATTATGTAGAATTTTGTGAGCTAGGGCAGAATTCTAGTTCTATTCTGAGGAGGAAACCCCCTGAGGAGCTAGGACACAAGTGACCGACACTGCGAACGTTCACTTTCGTGCAGAACAGACTGAGTGGCGGGTTAAGCACGGGCGATGCAATGCGAACTCAGGTGGCAGAAGTGGAAGCGGTGTTCAGGGTCTCAACAGATTCAGAGGGCACTGCCGAGGAGATACGCTGCTAGATCACAGGAGGGTGAGGAAGAAAGGTAGCAGAATGATACCAGGTTTTCTGGCGTAAGCATTTGGAAGTAGCAGCCCTACTGAGGATGGGTACGGATGACAGGGCAGCGGGTCTGGAAGGAAGGGAGGGGGCTGAGTGAGTTTTATAGATGGTAACTACCCTGGCATGCCTACAGATACACATGTGGAGACGCTGCCTGGTTCAAACTGGAATTAGGGTTAGCTTTTGGGCAGGGCACATCAATTTAAAAGACATCAACATTGAGAGAATATTTAAAGCCAGGAGAACAGATGAAATCATCAAGAAGACAGAAGACTCAAGGCTTGAACATGGAGACCCTAAGGTTCCGAGACCACCACAATGAAGAGTATCTTACGGAGAACCCGACAAGTGATGGCAAGTGAGAAGTGGGCCCGGCAAGCCCTTTGAGAGAAAAACACGTCTAGACAGAGCAGTGATTGACTGCGTCAAATTCTGCTGGCAAGGTGAGAAAATCAGACTCCTGTATTGCTGGACTTGGTCATGGGGAGGTCACCAGATACCAGAAAGGGGGCGGCAAGGGGAGGTGGAACCGGTGCATTTGGCACAAGAGCCAGCAGGAACAGACTGGAGAACCAGCTGCAGGGACGACTGGCAAGTGCACTCCAGATGCTGTCTGCAGGCACTGGTGGCCCTAGACAATTTCTAGGGACTGAAGCATTTGTTTCTTTTCCATATATTAATCTACCCCATTTAGCCAGTTAATAAAAAGCACATAGAAGTAGAAAAACATTAGTTAAGATAATAAAAATAAATCATACAGAAAATATTTCTAGTAGGTTAGTAAAAATGTCAACCACTTTTATTAATAAAGTTTATACACAAAATACACTTTTAGAACAAAAACTCTTTTAGTGATTAATCTGAAAAAAATAAAATTGAATTTTATTTGTCTTACTGAACATGGTCAATGCCAAAACGTGAATTTAGGGAGTAAAATATTCAAGACAAGTCTCTCTGCTCTGATGTGGTGTATTACTTAGTCCTTGCCTAAGGCCACTGCCATTTGTACTATAAGGTAGCAAAAGATAACAGTACTAGAAGATAACATCTTATTAACATAGTAACAACAAAACCAGGAATTTCTATTTCCTAATTGTTTACATAATAATTTATGTAGCTATATTTTATGGGCATAGATTTTTGAACATTTTAAATCAAAGTTTCCAAAACAACTACAAAGGGAAACATCCATCTTTAGTTCTTAGAACTTCAAACAAATTCTTTATTTCAGAACTCATAACGTTAAGAAAAACAAGTTAGTCCAACTAATAACTAAAATTAACACTACTTTAGCATGCATGAAGTTTGAAGGGAGCAGTTAAGAGAACAGATTCTATAACAGAAGATCCCTGGACGTGGAATTAAAATGTTAGGTCCACCACTCGCACCAAGGTGAACTGAGGTAGACTATAAACCTAAGTAAGCTTCATCACCTACTTGTCTCCTGGGATATTGAGGTTCAAAGAGGAGCTTTTCTGTAAAGTGTTTAAATTATATTCAATAACCATTAAATATGTTCTATAACCATGAAGCCTATGTAAGTTAGAGCATTTTAATTTTTGCAAAATCCTTTGCTTAAAAAGTAAATTTTCAAGCAGGCATGGTGGCACATGTCTATAATCTTAGCGCTTGGGAGGCTGAGGCAGGAAGACTGCCACAAGTTTGAGGTTAGCCTGGATTACATCCTGAGTTTGAGGTTAGCCTGAACTGCATAGCACTCTCATATAAACTTTTAAAACTCACAGCAAGAAATTGTAACTCAACAGAAACACATAGCAACTGATACCTTGTACTGTTTTCTAATACATTCTCTTTAATCCTCAACTGTTTAATCAGTCATCAGGTAACAACCCAGTTTGAAAAACACTGATCTATTAGTAAAAATTTGTAGCTATACCAAAAATTCAGTTCATATACAATTTTAAAGTATATATTCAATGTATGTAGTACTTAAAAAAGAGAATATTTAAACCATGTTAACTAAAAGCTATGCTAGATCATCAACTTTTTAAAGCAGATTCCTTATAAATTACACTTCTCCTCAACAAATTCCTACTTGGTACTTAAGACGAGAACTCCAGTAGACCAGTTTTGGGTTTCAACAAAAAACCAGTTGCTGATACACATGCATATGTATATATATATATATATATATATCTGTGCATCCTATTAAAATGAGATAAAGAAAAAAGAAAATATCAAACCCTAAAAGTAACTAGAAAGTGTAACCAACCACTTTATGAGGGTGCTCCTCACTTGTGTTCTAACTGGCTACAGATCTCACCAATTAGTCTTTGAATTAATTTACAAACTAATCTTGTCAGATTTTAAGATTCTCATTATACACCTTATCAATACAATTTTCATATAATGAAAACTTCCAGTTTTTAGTATATAGTAATGTTTTATTTTCTTACATATGTGAAAAATCGGAAAAGCCCATATAAAGCAATTTATCCATCATAACAATTATAATGAAATGACATTTGTACACAGAAGTCCTAATTCTTTAAACATTAATTTAAGATGACACTGCACAAGTTTACTGAAATTGAATCTTGAATTTATATATCTCCTAGCAAAATAAAGATAGAAGAATAAAAATAACATAGTATTTTATTTGGAGAAAATATTAGGATTAATCAAGCATAAGGTTCTTCAAAGATGTAACAGTTTAATAAAAAATATACATTAAAAGAAATTTTCTGCTGTGAAATGGGTAAATGGTAAATGCTAAATGTACTTGTGAAATTCAGAAATATTTTCATTTACATTTAATCACAATACTCAATAACTGGTTCAAATATGAATCTTACATAGTGCTGTCATTCATAAATTTATAAATCTTTCTTTCATGCTGAATAACAGAAAAACCCCAATATGTCATGATGCTAAGTTTGCTGATTTAGCTACTTAGCTGTACTTAAAAGTCCAAAACAGCAAAATCAGAGAAAAAAAGAAAATAACTAATTGCCATTTTCTCTACTTTACTAGATTTTACTTAAACAAACTTTTATTTAAAGTTCTACTTGATATTGTGTTATAATCATGGCATTTATTTTTCTAATACTATACTAAATTCAAACAGTGACTACTGATTTTTAAAAAGCAAAACAGCAAAATGTTAAACTTACTTAATAAGTGCAAAACAGAAACAGTAATTCAATTATAAGCTAAGAATCAAGGTAGAGGATCTAATGTTTATGATAAAAGCCTTAATACAGCTTTTCGTCCAGTAGTAGTATATAAAAAAATGGTTAAAAACAACAGGATTTTGCATTACCTATTGTGTCAGCTTTGCTAAATCTTCGAGTTACAACATTGTTCATGTTTCCATTTTCACAGAGCTTCAATTCTGTGAGATACACTTCTACTTTGCAGTGTTTTACAAACATACCCTGTTCAACCACCTAAACAGTGAAAGACAGACAGATTAGTTAGTGTATTTCATTTTCACAGCAATGTATCCCTCTAAGTAGGCTTAAAAACAACTGCAGATCTCCAATAGAACACAATGAACTATTAGAACCTGTTACACATGCAAATGTAATACAAAGTACTGGAAAGTTGAAATTTTTATTTTATGCATTTTTTTTTGAGAGAGGGTCTCGCTATGCAGTTCAGGCTGGCCTTGACCTCACTTTGTAACCCAGGCTGGCCTTGAATTCACAACAATTCTCCTGCCTCAGCCTGGGATTATAGGCGTGCACTACCACACCTGGTTGAAAACTTTAAAATAAGAAATGTGTAAATTTAAGTATTTAACAGAATATGAATAATCATGATTTAAAACAACTGACAGTTTGGAAAAGAATGCTACTGATCTAAAGACACTTTGGTACCCTATAAATAATGAATATATCTAATCCTCATGATTAAACAGTTAAAACTAAAAATGATTATATATTTTTCTCTATATGTAATATGTACAATTTATATATAAATATATTTGATTAAACATACAGACCTCTAGCTTTTAACAGTAATCCCAGACAGAAAAATCTTTACAAAATTGTATACAATTTGATATAATAACGGCCTTATCAGTCTGTATGTTAAAATAAATCTTTTAAAATGGTAACCCCAAATTAGTGCTGCCAAAATACTCAGCGACGGCTCTGTAACCGGTATGTTAGTTGCATCTAGAATGACTTTGCTTGACCTTTCCATGCGTACTTAGTAATTCTAAGGAACAAATGGAAAATAAAAGCCGTCCAACATGCAAGCAAGAACATATGGAAAGAGAACATTTACATATTCAGGTCACCTTTTCAGTAAGTGTATTTCCTTTTGATCTTCTAAAGGTTAACTGTAGGATGTCAGTCATGAATACTGTTTCTGAAAATAGTAATCAGCCTGATATGTGATACATTAGACAAATATGGCAAGAGGGAGGCTCCAAATGACTTGGATGTGCTCACAAGCTCACACCATTACAGGCTTTACAGACCCACTTGTCTCCTGAAGGGAAATTTGTTTCAGCTTGAAAAATTAGACTCATTTATCTGGGATTTACTATGTAATCCACCTGAATTTTTACACTTTGTCATATATAGTCTCTTAATAATGTTTGGTATAAATTTCTAAAAGAGGTAACAGCCTGCCTGTACCTTTCCTTTGTTAACAAACTTGATTTACCTAGTTATAAAACTAATGAATAAATAAATAACTCAACTAATGATGTGCTTTAAATTTCTTGTGCTGATTTACTTTAAAATTAAGAAAGTAGTAACTTACCAGTATTTAATTTTGTAAGATTTATGGTTGCTATACTTAGGGAGAAAAATCTAGAAATCAAACATTTTTATCCATCAGAAATTTCAGTTCTGGGACTCAATAACCCTAAAATAACTTACGTTAAGTACATACTAATCACTGGTAGGTTGTTAAAACTGAGGTAAGCTGTAGGCCTTATTTACACACCAAGAAATAAAGGCAAATGGAACAGACATCAGAGCAGAAGAATAAATAAATAAGATAAATAAAAAATAAGAAAAATCCTCATTATAACTTATATTGAGAGGTATATTTTCTAAGTAAGTATCATCTAGAAAAATGAGAATCAACTTTCAGAATACAAGTAGCTATTTTCCTGGAAAGGACCTGATACCCAAACTGTCATAAATGTATAACAGCAAAGAAAGCAAAACATCAAGATTATTTCAAAATTCCCAAGACTGGGATTCAGAATTCTTCTCTTCTCTCCAGTGATATCTTACATTACTAAGAGCATTCTCATTCTGACTCAGATACTACTACTATAATTATACCCTAGTACTTCCAAAGGCACGTTAACAAGCCGTTCCTTTTTAAAAATGATTTGTTCTCAAACTATTTCTAAAGACCATACTAGTTTTATCAAAGCTTGAAAACTATAGTGTCATAGCAAAAAAATTAGTTTATAAATCAATGTTATTATGATCATGATTATATATTTACATAAGGTCTCCTACCTTCATTAAAAATGTTTGCATAGAAAATAACCACTGAAATTGATGGTTATGAAAACTGTAACAGGAAGAAAGAAGCTTATAAAACACAAGGTACACAGTTACATTTATCTCATTACTACAATCATCAACATAAACATTTGAAATAAGACAGAGAAATACTCAGAAATTCTTACTCTGAAGAATTAGAGGTGACAGTTACATTGTAAACAGAATTATAATGATGTTATAGTGCCGTAAAACTTACGGACACACATAGACATTTGTATTACTAAATGATATGCAATACTTTTAGAGTAGTGACCAGCACGTAACAAGCCTACTACGCACGCTAACTGTTGCTGTTGCTGTCACTACTATCATATTATACAGTGTACAGTAATTTTGGTTGGGCTTGTTTCTCAAGGTAAGTGCCAGAACTTCACAGGTCTCTGACTTAACAAGATTTTAGCTATTCAGAAAATCTAATATTTATATGCAATCATATTTTTATCCACGTACCTTTCGTGCTATTGGCTCCTGACCGTCCATCAACGTGTACCAGCTGACAAGTTTATTCCAGCCCTCAGTTGGCAACAGTATGTAATCCAATTCGTCAATAAGATGCTCCTTAAGCGACTGGGCATCACCATCTACAGAAGGAAACACAAACCCGATAGGTAAGCAGTACGCTTGGCATATGTGGGCTATACCCATTAACATTACTGATACTTGTGAAAACAAGTATTTAAAGTAATTCATTCTAAGAAAAGAATGTCCTCTACATATTTCAAAATAAACTTTGAAGGCCTTCAATGTGCACCACTAGGCTACAAGCAGTTAGCAATCCATAATGATTACGCTCATCCGGGGAACAGCCACAGAAAGAAGGCACATCTTAATCATTTCTACTTCCCCTTCCCACCCGTTGCTCCCCTTCATCTCCAAAAAGTCCACCCTCTTTTCTATCATTTGCCTCTTATTTTGCTTTTTAAATTATTTCTACGTTGGATTTCTCATACGAAAGAGATCATGCAATACGTAACCTGTATTTCATTTATTTCACGTAGCAGTATGGTCTCAAGATGTATCTATTTTCCTACAGATGACTCAAATTTACCCTTTACAGCTGATTACTCCCTATATATATACACACACACATTTTATTCACTCTTTCATCTGCTGATGGACATGTAGGCCACTTGCAAACTGTGGCTATCATGAGTGGTGCTGTTAGGAACAAGGAGATAGGTGATCGATAAATGTATGTGTATGTTATCTACATATACATTTATATATACAAATGTACATGCACATTTATAACTATATATGCGAAGCATGTCTTTAACTGAACTCAGAATACATACAGTTAGGTCAAATGGAAATTCTATTTTCAGTTATTAAATTTTCCTTAGAAAATCTGAAGATGTATCTGTTGACCAAGATACTTGACAGAAAGTGTCAAATATGTTGAGCACCACAGATCCCTCACATGGTAAATGGTCACTGAACACAGTTTTGCTTTCCATGTTGATTAAGACTAACTCAGAAAATTCAAATGACCAGATAATAAGTCCCAGATTAGGCTTCTGATAACAACTGTGACTCTGGAAATTGCTTCTAGATCTCTGGACTACCTTGCACAATATTTTTTAGTTTAACTAGAAATCTGAAAGTAAATCATAGGGGCCGGGGATATAGCTCAGTAGCATAAGTGCTTGCCTGGCAAGCCTGAGGTCATGAGTTCAATTCCTAGTACCAAAAAAAAGAGAAAGTAAATCATAGAATTAAAACCATCTGAACAACTACCATCATTTTAGACTTGGGGAGGGATCCAGGTCATGGGCCTTCTGGAATATTGGGGCGGTTCACAAGTTGTACTGCTTTCTGTTACTACAGACATCTTTTATGGCTTCATTCATGTTATAACTGAAAATAGAATTTCCATTTGACTTAACTGTATGTATTCTGAGTTCAGTTCATGTTATATAATTATTCTGAAAATTCACCATGGTTTCACCTACCAACACTTCATTTTTAATTGCTAAGATTTTCTGGATAGACATATTTCATTTGTTTGTCCAGGTGTCAATGGCCATTTGGGAAGTTCGTAATTTTATGCATTACAAATAACACTGTACGAACCCTCATGTATTGTTTTTCACATGAAGAAATTATTTAATTTCTCTTACTAACCAGTAATTGACTGACTGGGTACTGTGGTTAAGTGTTGCTCTGCCACTGAGACTAACCCCTAATCTCCTTCACTGTGGTTTCAATCTTCACCTCGCCATTACTACTAAGGCCTGGCATGTTGTCTGAACCTCTCCAGAGCTTGTTGCCAGAAACTCATTAAATATACTTATCTTCTTTGGTAAAAAGTGTTTGTTCAAAGCTTTTACCCAAGCTTTTTCTTTGGGATTTATATTTCTTCAAAGTGGGTTTCATTCCACTGTGGAAAGGGAGCATATTCTGAATGATTTGAACGTTCTAAGTCTCTGGAGACAGGCATTGCGGCCCAGAATATAGTCTACCTTGATAAATACTCTGCCTAGGTACCTGAAAAGATCTTTCCCTCTGCTGTTTTGCAATAGAGTGTCCCAGCAATGTTAACCAGGTGAAGCTGACTACCAGTACTGTTCCACTCTTCGGGCTTTATTATCGTGGGTGGCCACACCCTTCCCAGACCTGGGCAGTCTGGTCGTTTCCTTCCGTACGCTTTCCGGCCCACTCGTTTCTCTTTCCTCCTTCTGAGACACCCGCACTGCTCATCCTGGCTCACCTGATGGCACCCACAGAGTCTTTCTTTCTTACCATTCTTTTTGTTCTCTGACTGGGTCATCCCAGATGCTCTCACTTTAAGCTTACCGATTCTTTCACTTGATTACCTGCTGTTGAAGAACTCAAGAGAATTTTTCACTTACTGTATTGTTGAGCACCAGAGTTTGGTTTCCTTATAATTTCTATCATTTGGGTGATATTTTCATTGTATCATTTGGGTGATATTTTTGTTGTTAATTTTCATGTCCCTGATTTTGTTGTCCATGCTTTCTTGTAATTCACTCAGTTTCTTTAAGACAATAACTCTGAATTCTCTGTCAGGCAATTCATAATCTTCATTTCTTTAAAGTCCATTCTGGAAATTTATGCTGTTTATGTCATGTTTTCCTGATTCACATTCCTTGTATCTTTACACTGGTATTTGTGGAAACTGAAGAAACGGTGACGCCTCCTAATCTTTATGAACTGGCTTTGACATTGAAATAACTTTCCTAGTCTGGCTAGATCCTGGGAAGGCTCTCTGAAAGCCTTTCTGTGGATGTCATTTCTGTACTTGTGCGTGTAGATTACAGGAATTCATTGGTTTCTGTTTTCCAGGCGCCCGTATCTCTTCTCCCCCCAGTGTCTGACTGCCACACCATGACAGTACAGAGGAGGCATCCTCTGTTCCTCTCACTCTGTGTGTCGCTAACTTTGAGGCTGAGCCTTCCCCCATCTGCAGAGCTGTGCTGGATACACCAAGTCACCCATCTGCACCTTTCCCTCATCCCTGCCTGAACCTAGCAAACTGTGGGCACCGTTGGCACACCGGAGATGGAACAGAAACTGGTCATTAAAGCGACACACTGCGGGAACTGAAGGGTGCCCCCTCCCTCTTCCCTGGGAAGACAGGGCCCAGGTTCTACACCTCCTCCCGACGTTGCAGGGCTCTGGCACCTGCAGCAAGCCACTCATTCTTTTTCCTTTGTTCTAAACCTATTCTAAGGGATCCAAACTATGCCAGATGAGTAAGGCATAGTGAGAGACGACAGAAAACGGCCTCCCCACTACTTCATTCAAAGGCCAAGGCATCGGAGGATGTCCCACTCTGCTCTGTCCCTCCTGGAAGGCAGGCAGCAGGTTCTAGGTCCTTTCTCGTTCTCATAAAGACTTCTGGCCACAGCAACAACCACCCTTTTCCTTTCATTAATTGCTGACAGGCATCAGAACTACTCTGGTTCCACTGAGCACTTTCCAAAGGTGAAACAGGCACCGGCCCCCAGCCTAGCACACTGAAAAGCTGGCGAGTTTAGTGCTTGCTCTCCCTTTTTTTCCCCTAAAGGGAGACGTCCTGGGCTGAGACAATTTCTCTTTTTCTCTGAGACAATTTCTCAATTTCTCTATACCAGCTTGGAGAGGCTGACGTAGGTAAAACAGCACTGCTCTTATTTGTTTCAGGGGGATCTCAGTTTTCTGCTCATTTTGAAGACTGTATATTCTTAATGGGAGCCTAGAATTCCCACAAAGGTATTCTGGTTCCTGTATCACTGTTACTGTGGAGCTACTAATACGGGTTGGGATCTCCTACTGACCTTCTTGGTATCATTCCTCTTTACATATTTAAATTATGTCCTTAGGTACTTAATATTAAGGGTAACTACAATCTCTTGGTGAAATGTCCCACACCATTTAGCATTAGGACCCAATTCTCTATACTTTTGTAATGTATTTATACATGACAGCTATTAATAGGGTTGTTCCAGTTTTCTTTTATAGTGTTAGCATATGTACTAACTTTTCTATTGCATCCTAACAAATTACAATATTAGTTTAAAATAATTGCCATTTATTATCTCACAGTCCTACGGGTCAGCACATCCATGCGCTCAAGTGGGTTCTGTGGTTGGGTTGCGTAAGGCCAAAGTCAGGATGTCCACTGTGCTGGGCTTCTACCTAAGGGCCTGGGCAGGAATCGGCTGCCAGACCCATTGAGGCTGCTGGCAGAACACAGTTACCTCTTGCCACAAGTGCACCGTCCCTTTCCTAACTGGGAAAGTCTGAGGCCTCTGCGTGCCTACAGGTGTCTCAGATGCCCCTTTCATCTTCAAGCAAACGGGGCTATGTTTTGTCATTTTTTATGCTTTGATTCTGACTTTTTCTACTGAAGAGAATTTTCCCCTTTTAGGGGGATATGTGAACAGATTAAGTTCCTTGGGATAATCTTCCTTCTGTCTTATAATCAAGGGGGTGACAGCTCCCCCCATTCCCAGGTTCTGTCCGCTCAAGGGGGACAGAATGATTTCAGAATGATTTAAGAGTGTCATTGGGGGCTTTAGAACTCTGCTTACCATTTATGGCACATTTTTCCATCTCTTCCTTTTAAACTATGTCTTTACAAGAAGGTTTTTTTTACAGACAAGTGACAGATTGAACTTTTTATCCAATCTTAACAGTCTCTTATCTATATTTTTTATTTTTATTTTTTCTGTTTCTTTGAGACAGAGTCTCGCTTTATAATTCAGGATGCCCCTGAACTCACTAAGCCCAGGCTGGCCTGGAACTCATGGAAATTCTCCTGCCTCAGTCTCCCAAGTGCTAGGATTATAGGTGTACACCACCATGCCCAGCTAGTCTCTATTTAATTAGGTTGCTTATAAGTCAAAGTGATTATCCATAGAGCTGGATTTTTGTTAAAGAGCCAGGGTTAGATCTATCATCTTATTTGTTTTGTAACTGTCTCATGTGCTTTGTTCATTTTTTCCACTTTTTGGGTGGAGGTTTTTTAAGATTGACATGTGTCATTGTGCATCATACTTTCCTGCTTACTTGAAGTTCTAAGAATGAACTCCCCAGTGACCCTCATTTTGTATAATCCTCTCCCCTTAGAGTAGGTCGAATCTGGGGAGGAAAAGGATGTGTGTATCACTTCCACGATTGTATCAGATGCAGAAAGGTGAGTTTCCTGGCAGTAGTTGGTGGGATTTAAGATATTACAAGTATTATGTTGCTGGATGCTGCATAGTAATGTATTCCTATGATATCCTTTTGTTCTAAAATTCAGTTAAATACTTAGAAATAGTTAAAATTATTTGATGCTTTCAAGTTAGCAGGGCGACATTCGGGGCAACACCGTCCTCAGCAGTCTACAATGTGAGTGATCAAGTCCCCATTCAGGCTCGCGGGAGCACAGATTCTTCATTCTGGACAGCCCCAAAGAGTAACTCTGACCCTTTGGACAGTTCTTCCTCTGCAGCGGGCAGCTTCATCATACACGCATCCTGACTGATAGTCAGTAAAAGCCTCAAAAGAGCCTCTGTGGATCTCTCAGAGCTATTTATTCCTGTTTGTTCTCTCTGGACCTCAGAGTTTATCTTCTCAATTCTCAACAAAGGGATATTGCCAGGGTCTGCATGGGTTCTTCCTTCCTTGGCTATGTCTTGTGAAGCTTTTGAATATATTAAGGAGAGAGCAATCAGAGAACTCACCTCCTTCGTTTTCCATTTCTCAGGGATTGATTTCTTTCTGTTTGCTCAATAACAACAGCTAAATTTTTTGCTAATCATGATAGAATAATCTGAGTTCATTAGGTTAAATCTATCATGCAAACACCTGTCTTACCAACGTAACATTTCCCATGTTACACCACTGACATAAACACACTGAACTTTAACACATGTACTACCTGACTGACCTTTGAGAAGCCCAGAGTTATCAATGGGTCCAGGATACACATTTTGATCTCCCATCTGGTATTTGTCCCAACTGTCAAAGCCAACATATTTTTTCCACTGTTTGAACCAGCGACTATCTACCAAATACCTACAAAAGAAAAGAAATTGGTTAAAAAAAAGACAAGAATGACACGAACAGCAGAAGAACATTAAAGATCATGTCTACTTCAAAGGATTAATGAGAATTGTAACGCCACGTAATTAAAGTACATCATTTGTATAAAGCATTGTTTTTCTATCATTTAAGACACATGACATAAAAAATTTAAAATAATCTGTAGTAATACTTTACAAAGCATGCAAGTAATAAATATTCAAGAATATACTTGTTAATGGAACAAAAATTCATTATAAGAATCATTAAAATAAGTTTAAAAATACAATGGTAAAAAAGAAATAAAAAACATGGCTCCTTACTAGAAACCTACAAAAATAGTATGTTTATTTTATCTATTTTCAGTTTTCAAGAAAGCAAGATTTGTTATTAAGGGTTTGCAAAGTTGCTAAAAATAATTACTGTATAGCCAAACTTCGAAAATCCTTAAAAATAATTAAGTTTCTTTACCCACAAAATAACAACGTCACTGTTTCTCATACAATAGCAAAATCTGCTAGGACGTTTTCTTCACATTTAACCAGGTTCAATTACAAACAAAAGTAAAGGTTAATGACATGTTTAAAATTCACCATGTGTAATAATACAGATTTTCCAGGTGACCATCATTGTTATGTTTCTGAGTTTACCACATATGGCATTATAAGAATAAAAGCCCACAGTGCTACATGAAAACAGCAAAAGGAAAGGCATCAAACTAACAAACCTTATAATTCATAAGAATGTTCATGAATAATTTAATTCCTTAAAGGAGGTATGCAGAATTATCTATGTATCAGTACTCCAAATCCACTGTACAAGTTATGTGACCGAAAGTTGTGCACTGTGGAATTGAACATCTGTTAGAATGAAAGAACTGAGGCACAAAGTTATGGCTGCTTTCAAAAATTACACTTACTTGAAAATCACTCACTGTCAGTGGTAGAGCATTTCTAGCATGTGTGAGGCCCTAGGTTCAGACTCCAGCACCACCAGTAAATAAATAAGTAAATAAAATACAACCCTCTCTTAAAAATTTCAACACTCTTCTTTGCAGTTTAAACCAGATACTCAACATCTCTGCAAAGAAATCACAATTAAGAGATACTACTACTATTTTGTTCCTTTGTCATTGTGCCAATTTCACCATGTTGTAATTACTTTAATCTTGATACTGATTAGGGCAGGTTACTCCAGCATGATGTTCTTACTAACTGCCTTGGTGATCTATCAACATTGGTTTTTTTCATATGAACTTCAAATTCAGAAGCACGTTTCACAAAAAAACTAAAGATTTTTACTGGAATTATATTATACTTTCAGATTACTGTGGAGCAACTGTCACTGTTACAATACCAAGTCTTCTGATCTAAAGATATGGCACATCTTTCCATTATTTGGGTATTATTTGAAGTTTTTCAATGAATGTTTTAACTTTTTCTTATTAAAGGTCTTACCCAAGTGGTTGGATTCGTTCTTAGGAACCTCAGTTTTTCTGCTGTGTGAAGTGCCCTTTTCCAACCAATTACATTTTATATGCAGTTGATGCATGGACTTTAGGATTTTTTAAAATTTAAATTTACTTTTTTAACTGATACATAAAAACACTGCACATATTTATAGGAACCATGTGATATTCTGATACATGCACATACTGTGTTAATGCTTAAATCAGGGTGAACAAATTTCCTCAAATATTTATCATTTCTTTGTGGTAAAAGGTTTCAAAATCCCTTTTAGCTTTTAAAATATAATGTTATCATTATCTACAATCACTCTAGCACACACCAGAACTACTCACTCTTAACTCTTTACTCTGAACTATAACTTAAATCACGGACCACCCCTCCTCAACCCTTCATCCCTTCTTTAGTCTCAGATGTTCCCCTTTTCTTTGTTCTCAGATCCAGCATGAAGAGAAGCAAGAAGACCAAAGACAACAGCACGAGGAAATAAGAACCAGACTAATATATACACCAAAAATCACTGTTACAAATTGGTGGGCAAAGAGCAACTACTATAGAGAGTACTGGTACAACTGACCACGTACACATGAAAAAATAAATTACATCCTTACCTATGCAGTCAGCTCTGCTCTAATGCTTGTTCTGAAAACCTGAATGCATTACAATGTAATTGTCATATGAGACAATGAAATCACAGGGAGGTTATTATTTTAAACCTGTTAGGATGGCTGTTATTGAAATATGGTAAAAACTGTTGGTGAGAATGTGGAGAAAATAACTCTTGTACTACTGATTGGAATGTCAAAGGCTGCTTTAGCTATGGAAAACAGTAAGGATATTTATAAACAAACTAACAACAGAATCACTATATGATCCAGCAACCCATATCAGGGTATATATCCAAATGAACTGAAATCAAGTTCTTGAAGACATTCTATATACGCTCCCATGTTCACTGCAGCATTGTATGTGACAGCCAAGAAATGGAAACAATCTAAATATCCACGTATAGATGAGCAGATACAGAAAATGTGGTACATACATACAACACAATACTATTTACCCTGAGAAGGGAAATCTGCCATATGCAGCAACATGGAGAAATCAGGAGGACATGATGCTAAAATAAAATAAACCAGCCAAAGAAAAGACAAATACTACATGATTCCACTTACATAAGGTAGTTAAAATAATCCCACAGAAGCAGAGACTAGAATGGTAGGTTGTCAGGTGTTAGAGGAGAGGGAAGCAAGTTGTTCAGTGGATATAAAGTTTCAGTTATGCAAGGTAAGTGCTACAGATGGGTTGTACCACATCCTGTCTACAGTTAACAATAATATATTATGCGCAAAAAAATGAAGGGTCGATCTTATGTTAAGTGTGTTCCTATTACAATAAAAAGTGGACACATTAGGGAACAACTGGAAAATAATGCAAATTGCAGAGAATGCCTAAGTACTATTCAAGTCTTATGGCAAGGAAAGTGAGACCCTTAGGGAGGCCGAGAATTAACGTCTCCCTAAACGTTGTGCTCTGGTCTTACTCCAGTTCTAATCCTGCGTGAAAGAAGCACTATGTAAATACAAATTACCCACCTGTACTAAGTCCTACAGGAATGCACCAAACAACTCAGGGATCTTCTGAAATTCACTGTAAGTGTTGTCATCACATACTCTACATCTGCTGTTAAAATTTCCCGGCAGATTTTGGACAACTCTCCCTGTGCAACTGTACAATAATTCATAAGCAGTAACACTTCTCATTCCCAGTTTCATAATAAAACTTCATCTTTCAAGATAAAATGTCATACTGAGTGTAGGATTTATGTGTTTCTCAATAACTTCACACATGTAAAATGATGCTACTACTTTTTTAGCTTCTTTTTGTAAACATGTCACTGTCAAAGTTTGGAGCTGTGACCTAATCCCAATTTTTTCATATTCCTTGTGCTTTTTAACTGATTTTTGCATAGCAGGGTGATTGAGAACACAGGCTATGTTACATCAGAACCCACTATAGAAAACCATAGACAAGGTTTAAAAAATAAATGTGAAAAGAAGAACTGTAAATTTTTAAAATAATGAAGAAAATTCTTGTTATCTTAAAATAAGACAAAAGCAAAATATCTTTAAAAACGAAATTAATAACCAAGAAAAGCTAACCATATAAAGAGATAAAAACGCAAACTAGGGAAGATTATGTACACAGTAACAAAAGATTAGAAAATGTGAAAAAGAACTTTAAATTAGAATCACGGCAGACTTCTCAACACAAACCATCCAATCAAGAAGAACTTGGAGTGAAGTATTACACAGGTCCTAAGACAAAACAGTTTCCAATCAAGATTGATGTATCCCGCCAAACTATCCTTCAAATTTAATGGACAAATAAAATAGTTTGACGACAAAGAGCAGCTGAAGAACTTCATGAGTGCCAAACCATCGTTAAAGCACAAAAGGATATTCTAGACAGAGAAAAAAATGGCCACAATTTCAAGAACAACAGTAGAAAGGAACCCTCGAGCAACCAATTAAACAGGTAGAAAAAGTAGGAAGCCAACAGCAAGTAAATAACATGATAATGATAAGCCGCTACAGTTATAACCACTAATGTAAATGGCCTCAATTCACCAGTCAAAACAAACAGACTGGCAGTGGATAAAGAAACAAAATCCAACAATATGCTGTTTACAGGAAACACATTTTACTCAAAAAGAAATCAACAGACTGAAAGTCAAAGGATGGACAACAATTCTCCATGTAACAAGAACCCAGAAAAAACCAGGAGTAGCTATTATCTTTGCAGACAATGTAAACTTCAACCTGAGAACAATCAAAAAAGATACAGAAGGTCACTACATTCTTGTAAGGGGAAAACTGCAAGAGGAAGAGAACAATCATAAACAGGAATGCATCAAATATTGGAGCACCCAATTATGTAAGACAACTCTTAACCGACATGAAAAACCAAACAATTAATAACACTATTGTAATAAGGGACTCTCAACACCTTTTTGACACATATAGATAGGTCAACTGGACAAAAACATCAGCAAAGAAATAACAGATCTAAACCAAATCTGTGAACAAATGGACTTAGTAAATGTACACAGAGTGTTCCACCCCACATCAGAATACCCATTTTTCTCAGCTGCACAGGGGACTTTCTCTAAAATAGACCACATTCTAGCCCATAGAGCATACCTACCTAAATGCAAAAGAAATGAAATTATCCCGTGCATATTATCTGACCACAGTGCAATGAAACTGGAAATTAATGACAAAAGGAACTCCAAAAATTCCATAAACACTTGTAAATTAAACAACAACCTCCTGAACAACCAATCGGTCACAGAAGAAATTAAAGAGGAAACTAAAAAATACCTACAAAGAAATGAAAACGTAGACACAACTTACCAGAATTGTGGGATGCAATGAAAGCAGTCCTCAGAGGGAAATTTATAGCGGTGAACTCACACATAAGGAAAACAGACAGAGAGCAAATAAATAGCCTAATACTGCACCTCAAACTTTTAGAAAAAGAAGAACAAGGCAAGTTCAAAGCCCCAAAGAAGGGAAAAAATTACAAAGATAGGGCAGCAATTAATGCAATTGAGACATTCTTTGAAAGAATAACTAAAATCGCTAAACCCCTAGCCAATCTTATCAAAAAAAGAAAGGAAAAAACTCAAATCCATGTCGTAAGGAATGAAAAGGATGAAATCACCACAGATCCTACAGAAATTCAAAATATCATAAAAACCTACTTTGAAAATCTTTACTTTGATAAGATAGAAGACTGAGAAGAAATGGACAGATTCCTAGATATGCATGAATTACCAAAGTTGAATCAAGAAGATATAACAATCCTGAACCACCAAATATTATTGAGATTGAAAATGTGATTTAAAGCTTTCCAACAAAGAAAAGCCCAGGTACTGATGGGTTCACAGCAGAATTTTACAAGAAATTCAGAGATTTAATACCAACACTCCTCAAATTCTTCAATGAAATTGAAAAGGAAGCAATTCTCCCTAACTCATTTCTGGAGGCAAGTATTATACTAATACCAAAACCTGAGAAAGACCCAACCAAGAAAGATAACTACAGACCAATCTCCCTAATTAACATAGATCCAAAGACATTCAATAAAATACTAGCAAATAGAATGCAGGAAATCATTAAGAAAATCATACACCATGACCAAGTTGGATTCATTCCAGGAATGCAAGGGTGGTTCAATATTCACAAATTAATGTTATACACCACATCAACAGAACCATAGACAAAAACCACACAATCATCTCGATAGATGCAGAAAAAACTTTTGACAAAGTTCAACACACATTCATGATAAAAACCCTACAGAAAATAGGAATAGATGGTCTTTCCCTTGACCTGATCAAAGCCATCTATGACAAACCAACAGCCAACACCATACTAAATGGACAAAAACTGAAAGCTTTCACTTTAAACTCAGGAATAAGACAAGGATGTCCACTGTCCCCACTTGTATTTAACACAGCTCTGGAAGCATTAGCCAGAGCAATTAGACGAGAGAAATAAAATAAGGATAGGAAAGGAAGAAGTAAAATTATCACTACTTGTAGATGACATGATACTCTACATGGAAGACCCCAAGAACTCCATGAGAAAACTCCCTGAATTAATCAACACATTCAGCAGTGTAGCTGGATACAAAGTCAACACTCAAAAATCAACAGCATTCCTATAAAAACAACAAACAGACTGAGAGAAAAATTAAGGAAACCACACCTTTCACAATAGCATCCAAGATATTGAAATATTTAGGAATCAATCTAACAAAAGAAGTAAAAGATCTATTCAATGAAAACTATAGTACTCTTAAAAAAGAGACTCAAGAGGATTTCAGTAAATGGAAAAATATTCCTTGCTCATGGATAGAAGAACCAACATTGTGAAAATGGCCATACCACCAAAATTGTTGTACAGATTCAATGCAGTTCTCATTAAACTACCATCAGCATACCTCACAGACCTACAGCAAACATTCCTTAAATTCATCTGGAACCAGAAGACACCCAGAATAGCAAAAGCAATCCTGGGCAACAAAGACAAGTCAGGTAGAATCACAATCCCTGACCTGAAATTATACTGCAAAGCTACTGTAATAAAATCAACATGATACTGGCTAAAAAACCGACCAGAGGATGAATGGAACTGGAAGAAACAACCACAACCACAAACACACTCAGCCACCCGATCTTTGACAAAGGGGCCAGACAAGCCCACTGTAAGAATGATAGCCTCTTTAATAAATGGTGCTGGAAAGATTGGCTTGCCACTTGCCAAAGACTGAAAATAGACCCAAGTCTATGGCCATGCACCAAATTCAAGTCAAAATGGATCACAGATCGCAATATTGAAACAGAAACACCAAATCTATTGGAAGAGAAAGTAGGTAAAAACCTCAAAGACATAGGGGTAGGCAGAGAGTTCATGAACCAAAACCAAACCACACAGGAAATACTTCAAAGAATCAACAACTGGGATCTCATCCTACTGAAAAGTTTCTGCACATCTAAAGAAATCACCAGCAGAGTAAAAAGAAAACCCACAAATAGGGAAAAAATTTTAGCTGACTGTCCCTCAGACAAAGATCTATGTTGAACATATAAAGAATTAAAAAACATCAGCCTGTCCAAATTCAAAGACCCAATCCAGAAATGGGCATCTGAGATGAACACACACTTCTCAGATAAAGAAATACAAATGGCAAATAAATACATGAGAAAGTGTTCAACATCATTAGTCATTCAAGAAATGCAAATTAAAACAACATTGAGATTTCTCTCACCCTAGTAAGAAGGGCTATCATTAAGAAAGCAACCAATAACAAATACTGGAGAGGCTGCAAAGAAATAGTAATGCTTCTTCACTGCTGGTGGGAGTGCAGACTGGTGAAACCACTGTGGCAATCAGTTTGGAGATTCTTCAGCAAACTAGGTCTAGGGGTCCCATTTAATCCAACTATTCCTCTTCTTGGTATTTTCCCAGAAGAACTGAACACATCATACCACAGTGATATATATGCACCCATTTTTATAGCAGTGCAATTTGTCACAGCTAAATTGTGGAAGCAACCCAAATGTCCATACACTGAAGAATGGGTTAAAAAAATTGTGGTATTTTTATATAATGGAATATTATTCAGTTGTAAAGAAAGATAAACTCGAGGCTTTTACAGGTAAATGGTCACAAATAGAGATCATACTCATAAGTGAAGTAAATCAGATCTCTATGGGTAAGAAATGTATTGTCTCACTAATATAAGAACATGAAAGAGTGAATAAAAATTAGGAGGTATGATAGACATTGTGAAACAAAAGGAAACTGCTCAAAAGTAAAGCGCAACTGGGATGAGGGAAAAGAGAAAAGAAAGAAGGGGAAACTATGTACATATGTGTACACAGAATAGCTAGCATGGTTGTACTACTGACTTCTATAGCTTTACTGAAAGGATCAGTTAATAATTAATTATTTGATCAATTTTGCATGTCCCTATTTGTTTTCTTGAGAAACCACTTTGAAGACATCAATATGTAATACAACAACCATTGTTAATTTCCTACCACTTTATCTATAATTCAGTATTGCTTGTGTTGGTCTTACGCTATTTTATAAATGGATGTCTGTTTGTTAATATGCTTTCCTTTTATTTTTTAAAATAATTTTTTTAAAAAAGGACTTTAAAAACAGGAAGAAAAAGACAATCCACACAACAGGAAATCACAAAGGCCTTTATAAATCAGAAGATACTCAATCCCATTAACAGTGAGGCAAGGTAACTAACATCATAGAAAGATCCCGTATCAGGTCCATGAAACTGGTGAACACAGAAGGGCACACATGCACATGTCAATGCACTGAATATGCAGAACTGTGAGTAACAGGAACCAAGGTACTGCCAGTAAGACGGCCAGGAGAGTAAGAAAGAGCCCTCGCTTTTGAAAACCATTTAGCAATGTCTACTGAAGACATGCAAACCACACAATTACATATTGGCTCTGTTAAATTCTGTCCTACAGAAACTCTTACAAGAATAAAAGTTGTCTATTTGTAAGGCATAATTTGTAAGAATGAAATTGAAATATGTATTTTTATACTATGAAATACTACAGTTTAAAAATGCATCAACATGTAATAACATGGATAAATTAGAAAACTACAATGTTGAATAAAAAAACGAAGCTGGAAAAGGGAACACACAAGTATATAAAGATGACAAAGTGTATTTAGACAGTATGATCACAGCAAGCTTTAAAATATGCCCCAAGTGCTATATATTACCCATAGATCCATGCATATGTAGTATGAGTATAAATAACAGTAATTATAAAGCTCAATTTCAGAATCATGGCTGCCTCAGCAAGGGCAGAAAGGAATGGGATTAGGAAAACATCGAGGAAGATTCAATTATACCTGTAACTCTTCTTTTTTTAAACTAAAAGAGATGTACACTGTGTTTCATTATATTTTTCTTTATATTATTTTGTCTTCCTTAAATACTACAATTGAATATGATTGAATGGTTTAATAGTGTGTATACACAGACACACACACACATTTCTATATACATGCACACAGAATCAAGTCAATTGTAGACTTAGTAATACTGTGGTCAGCAAAACTGACTGATAAGTGACAGTTAAGTGAAATATCAAGTAGAAAATTAAAATCATACTTATCTTTTTTAGCTGGGGTTAAAAAATATACTGAGCAAAATATATAAAGTGTGTTATCTTACCTCATTATTATTTATCTTTTGTATTTCTTTTCTCCAAACAGATGAACACGCATTAGACTATAACAAATAGTCTACATAGGCCTTGAAGAATTATTTTTTGGAAAAGCATAATTCACATGATCATTTCTAAATTTATCAAGTGTAATTCTGATACACAGGAATGTGTTCAGTTTTGAGAAATTATTCTTTCCATAAGCACAGTAACTGCTAAATAAGCCAGAAAAATAAAAATGACAGTGACAACTCCTATGGAAGAAAAAGCACTGCCCTTGATGTCTTAGAAAATATTATAAATAAGACAAACAAAAAACCCTAAAATCGATAGGTTTGCTGACCAGAAGCATTAACTAAATTTCAGTCCAAATATTACATTAAACTAGACTTACAACCATCTAAAACTCATTTAAATGTTAAAATGCAAACATAGAATATTGCAAAGAACACAGTTGTGGCTGCTTTGTGACTAGCAGACTAGGTTAGATTTCCTGTACTGAGGAGTCCATCAAAGGTGACATACTCTGAACCACGGCTGAGACATCTGATTACAGCCCCATACATAAAATTCATTAAGTAAATGCACCAGTGTGTGATCGTGTAGATTGCTCAATCTATCTTTAAGACCTCTGGTTGTGGCTTAATCACTATCAACTCATTTCAGTGGTTTACAAAGAGTTTTGTAACTGTTTGTGTTTGAGACAAAGATTATTGGGCACCCCAGGCTGGCCTTCAACTTGCGGAGATACACCACCTTTGATCTTGCATATTCCTCAAAGACTACCCACAATCCTCCTCCATGTTTACAGCATGGCCTTCCACATTCCCAAAATTTACTTCAATCTTTGCCAGTCTCACCAGAACTGATTCACTAGACCGAATAAACCTGGCTGCCTCCTTTACAAGGATGGAAACCTCGACTTTCTGTCCAACTCTGCTGCACCACATCCTCCCCAGCCTGATTCCCTCACAGCAGTGAGCAATGTAATTCCTAAATTCCATGCCAACACTTTCTGTTCTTACACCCTGGATCCAGTTTCCTTCTGCCTCCTTGAAGACATTGCTGACTGCTCCTGGCCCCTTTTCTCGGCTTTTTCCACTCAATAGCAACACGTTAAGTCTGTCCTTCCTTCCACACCATTGTTCAACTCACTCTGGTGTTCTTTATTCTCATTTTTCTGACTTACCTTACAGCAATCTAATCTTAAATTTCTCCTTCTTCACCTCTCATTTACGCTTCAACCTTGTGTAGTAGGTCTTCTTACAAATGAGGCCTTAAAAGGCAACAACACTTTTTTGAAAAATCCAATAAATGCATAATTTTAGATACTATTAACTTTTAACAATCTCTATGGGGTGTGGGCAGATTGTTTTTTTTTTAAAGCTAAGCGCTCCGGTCTCAGTTACTTTTCTTTCGTTGCTGTGACAAAATAACCCAACAACCAAAATGAAGGAAGGAAAGGTTTATTTAGCTTTCAGTTTGTGGAGGTTTCAGTCCATACTTGGCTGGCTCAGAGGCAGAGTGGCACATGGCAGAGGGCGAATGTTCATGGCAGAGCACAGCAAAACAAGCAGCAAAACGGGAGGAATGGCTGCAAACAGTCTCTTCCCTTACATCGTAAACAGCCTACCCCCACCCAGGGGGCGTGTAGCTCTCACACAGTCTCCATGCCGGCCTCTTCCACAGGATCAGAATGTGTACAAAGCAAGCACCCTGGCTTCCTGCTGAATCACTCAGCCAAAGCTCTAGACTCAAGTTGACACAATGTATCAACCATAACAGCTCCTCTACTTAAATGTTAACATTACAGAGAGCTGCTCTCTGATTTTCTTCTGCTGTTCATATTTGCCTTTGGTATTACAGCTCATACCAATGATTCATACCAGCTCATACCAAGTATGCATCCTAGGGCAGCTCTTCAGTCCCTGAATTATGTTGCTAATTCCTTATCACGTCAAAATTCATGCCAACATGACCTCACGTCATCAGTCATCTTCACCTCCATGTAGGCTCGTACAGCTCTTGTCCTTTATGCATGCAGTTACATTATGTACTAATACCGGCTAGTTAATACTCCTTCGATATATTATTTCATCGGACAGGTAATGCTTTATTCTTTTTTTACCAAGTTTGCATGCTTATATCTAGTAATCTTAACAACTAATTTGAAGACAACAACATGCAACATAACAACCATTGCTAAATTCCTACCACCTTGTTTGGTGAAACTATAATTTTTTTGTTTTTAACTTTTTATTCTTTTCAATGGTTTGACTAATCTTGCATTCTTACATCTGGTAACCTGACCAACTTCGATGACGATAACAATAATATAACAACCACTGCTAATCCCTGTCATTTGGTTCTGAAACGCTGTATCATTCTTATTGTTCGTGCTTTGTTTTGTTTTCATCTATGTTGTTGGCATTTTGCTATTGTTCTTTTTTTAACTTCTCTTTAAAATAAAACAAACTATACTTGAAAATATATTTCATTGGTAGCTAAATTTCCTAAGTCAGAAACCCAACTCTATAATATCCAGTAAGCAACTAACTTCAGAGTATTTCTCCGAGTCCACCCCTCTCTTCTTTATTCTCAAAAGAGTACTTTAGTTGTCTACAACATCACCCCCTTCATTTTAAGCAGCACATATTACTACTAACAGTTGTTTGACTTGTCTATCTGCTTTATGATTTGCCTGCTTCAAATCTGTCCTCTATCTCACTGCCATGGACTTTTAAAAAAACAAACATGACAATATTACTTCTTTTAAAATTAGAACCTTAGTGTTGGCATAACAGAATATACATTTTTTATTAAATGAGGTTTTTGTACAGTGTGTTAGTTTATTATTATAACAACCTTCCTTTTTCCTCTTCATTTTAAAAATTTAGCTGAGGGGGAACTCCCAATTCAGATTACGTGACTTATCAAGGTCACACAACACCACCACTAAGTGGGAAGGCAGAGCATAGTACTCTAGTTTTCAGACTCAAAGGTTCAGTGTTCTTTTTACTCCACTAGGTTTTATTTTAAAAATTTCACTAGCTTAGAGCCAGACATGGTGTTACACACCTGTAATTGCAGCACTTGGGAGGCCAAGGTAGGAGGATTACCTTCAAAGACCCACCCTGGGCTACATAGTGAATTCAAAGCTGCCTGGATTGACTAGTGAGACACTGTCTCAAAAAGCCCAAGTAAGTAAGTAAATAAATACCGCTGATTTAACAAAGGCCTAAGGATGTAACACACAATAAAATTACAAGCCATCTACCTTCTTTATGAAATAATGATCTCTTTAAAAACTGAGACTGAAGAGATATTATTATTAAGCTATGAGTAAGAATTTAAACACTCATTTAAAAGACAAATTCTAACAACTTTTGCCCACTTTACTTACTGAGAAAGTATTTTGGAACGGGAGCATCTTTGGTGTTAGCCTGAGAGTTTACTACCATAGCTATAAGAGGAACGCTTTCCCATCAGTTAAGATCACACAAGAGTGCTATTTTTCTTTTCAGAGGTTTTCTTGAATTGTGGTAAACACTAAATTGTCAGTGACTTTTTCACAGCCAAACTCAATTTGTTTTTGTAATTATGTCTGTTTCATGTTCTTGAGCTGTGTGATGGGAAAGCCAACTGTATCAGGGGCAGCAGCCCCAACAGAGAGCAGCTGTGCCTATGCGTCGCTTGCCCCAGCCAACACCGGGTCATGGATTCTGCACTGCAGTTGCATCACATTGCCAACTTCTAGCCAGCTCTGCATTTTGGGTCCCATCAGCAAAGGGCCACAGAGAGGATGACAAACTGACAGACCTAACTGTAGCTGAGGCTAATGCCCTGGCATTGAGCCGGCAGCTTTAGGGAGAAGAGAGGCTAGCAGGGCTAGCCCAAAGTAAAGCCCACTGCTACTGTAAACTGCGAAACACACACACACACACACACACACACACACACACACACACACACACACACGGCTTTATCCCAAGTGATGTCTTCATGGTGGGATACATTTGCAGAAGAAATCCAATGTAGCAGCTAACACACTGCGATTTTAATCCGGTGCCACTTGGGGAAGGGGTGACTGTGTGGGACTGAGCCACAGAACAACTAGATGAAAGCTTCCCTCAGGACTTTCAGTGTTACCCTACCACAGTGAGCAGGTAAGAGAAAGTCACGCGTGACACAGAGAGGATGAGGGCTGGACACAGATCCTGTTCAAGCTCAGACCAGGAAGGACACAGACCTTTACTCCGTGCTGGGAGGCCAGGCCCAGAGGTATGGCTTTCAGAGGTGGCTGGGTCTGAAGGTGAGGGCACTGAGCCCAGTGGTCTGCTTCAGCCTCTGCCCCGCTGCCTGCACCACCGCAGATGGGTGGTCTGACCGCTTCTCTTTTACCCAGGTGCACTGGGTGTGCCTTGGCTCACACAGGTGCCACAGCACGACGTAGGTTTACAGATAGAGAGGCCGCTGGAGTGGAGGGGTGGCAGCAGGGGAGCACCTCACACACTCACAGGCTGTAGGGATGGGCAACCACGACTTGCCGGACTGCAACACTTCATTCAGGTTCTGGAAGGAAACTGCTCTTTAGAAATACAGAGGAATTTCTTTTTTTCACCTTTCCCCCCCGCTTTTATTTTGTGGTGTTTGCAGTGTTTTTCCTTTCTTTTTGTTTTTGTTTTCTTTTAATTTTTTCCCTTATTATCCTTTTCCTTTAGTTTGCTCTGTTCTATTTTTTTCTCTTTTTTCTGTTTGGCCTTTTCTGCTACTTTTTCATCTAATACTATTAATTTCCTTTTATTCTTCAATAGGATTATTCATTTTTTCAGCCCCATCTCATCTACCATGGCTTAGTTTTTCAAATTTTACTTGTTTCACGCTTCTGCTCCCCACACTATCTTTACCAGCATAACCATTAAGCTTTATGAGCATACAGATAGTCAACTGTATCCTACTACTACTAAATACTGTTCTACTGTTAGTATAAGTAATGCTGTTCATTTAGTAGATATTTACTATTGGTCACTATTTGGTTTATCATAGGTGCTTATATTATAATCATAGATCTCTTTTCTATGGCTAACAGAGGTACACACTGGTTCTTGCGGTATGTCAATACCCAGTTTATCTTTGATGCTACTGTTGTTGCTGATTTTATTACTATAGTCAAAGTGACATAGCTGCCATCAATTTGTTTTTCTGTATGACAATATCCAATTGCCTTGGTCTTCTTAGCAATACCGCATCCCTTTCCCAAAGAACTGCATACTGAGCCAAATACACTGTAGCCTCCCCTCCCAAATAAAAATGGAGTTGTGGGGTGGGGTTGGGGGTGCAGATGGGACTGGATCCTGGGTTAAGGGCAGAAGCTACAGTAAGCCACGGACACAGCGCATGACTGAAAAGCAGACACTAAAGGAGTCTTTATTCTAACAACGAAGTCTTTCACTATAACCCACACACAAACCTCAGCATAGAAGATAAACAACAAGATAGAAATATGAGACTGACTATAAGGCAACAAAATGCCTCTTCAAACTCCAAACGGCCCCAAAGCCAATCTAGGGGGCATCAGCGAGGAAAAATTCAAAAACCATACAGCTGAATTATTTAAAAAGATAAAAGAAAGAATAAAACAGTACAATAAGGTGCTGGCAAGTTCACATAAAATATAACTAAATAGACAACGATCCTAATAAAATAATCAGCAAGTCTATAGAAGACACTTACTGAACAGCTCCTAGACAATCTAAGATTAACACGCTCCCACTAGCTTGAACTACTGGTGGTACATGCATACCCATGCTACTGAGCAGCATGTACCACTGATGGTAGAGGTGGTAGTCATGCATGGGACAGTCACACATGTATCACTGGTGGCTCAAGCCACCAAACAGCAAGACACATAAATTATGGCCCCACTGTGAATGCATTAGGTGGAATTAATGAAAAATCAAGATAGCGCAAATGGTATAAAAAAACCTAATTATAGAAGCAATGGCAGAAGAAAACTTCCCAAATATAGGGAAAATAATTTAATGTATAAGTGAGGCATGCAAAATTGCAAATACAGTAGTACCTTATTTTACAAACTTAAATCTTTCCGTGTTTCTGGCTGCAAACCAAACTGTTTGAGAACTGAATCAAATTCAAGGTCCAGGTCTTCAATATTGACCTTACAGAGAAACCTGATTTGATTCTCATTCAGTTCAGTTTGTGACTACAGTTGTGGGAAGAATTAGGACAAAAATTACATAATTAGGCTAGCGATATAGCTCAGCAGCACAGGACCTGCCTGGCAAGCATGAGGTCCTGAGTTTGATTCCCAGTACAGAAAAAACCAAGGTGCTAAAAATCACAAGATCATCTCAATAGACGCAGAAAAAGTCTAGAACAAAATTCAACATCCTTTCATGACAAAAACTGAAAAAAATACGTATTGACCCTTTCCAAATTTGGTAAAATTCACTTATGACAAACCTACTGCCAACATCTTATTAAGTAAGAAAAAACCTGAAAGATTTCCCTCTAAAATCAGGAACAGGGCTGGGATTTAGCTCAGTGGCATAAGCGCCTGCTTGGTAAGCGCAAGGTCCTGAGTTCGACCCCCGGATACTGCAAAAATAAATAAATAAATACATACATACATAAAATCAGGAACAAGACAAAGACGTCTACTTTCATCACTCCTGTTCAACAAAGTCCATGAAATATTTGTTAGAGCAATCAAGCAAGAGAAAAAAAATACAAGGTGGAAAGGAAGAAGTCAAATTGTCATTATTTGTAAATGACATGATCTTCTACATAGGAGGCCTATAAAAATTACACCAAAAGATCCCAGAATAGCCAAATTTAGTAATATAGGATACAAGGTCAATATACAAACGCTGATAGAATTCCCATCAACCAATAACGAACTCACTGAAAAACAAATGAAGAAAACAATGTCATGACAACAGCATCCAGATAAAGAAATACTTAGGAATTAACCTAACCAAGGGAGTCAATGTCTACAATGAAAACTGCAGCACTCAAAAAGGAGATCGAAGAACATTAGAAAATGGAAAGCTACCTCCTGTTCCTGGATACCCAGAACCAATGTAGTCAACATAGACTTACTTCCAAAACTGCTACACAGATTTAACTGATAAACTATCCCAACCACAATACCAACAACATTCCTCAAAGATCTAGGAAAACAATCCTAAAATCATACAAAACCAGAAGAGACCTAGAATAGCAAAAGGAATCCTGGATAACAAAGATTGTAATGCTGTATTTTTCAAGAGCAAAGACAGCACAACAATCCCAAAATTTAAGTTGCATTACAGAGCTACAGAGATAAAACCGCATGGTACTGGCACAAGAAGACATGTGGCTCCATGGAACAGAATAGAGGCAAACCCAATGAATCCCAGGTACACTCCACTATCTGATCTTTGACAAAAGGGCCAAAAATACACATGGAGGAAAGAGAGCCTTTCTCTTAAGTGCTGCTGGGAAAGCCACATGAGCAGACTGAGTCTGGACTCATATACAGAGCCATGCTCTACAGTAAAGTCTAAGTGAATCAAAGATCTAAATGTTGAAAATACAAATAAAGATTTAAAAGTTAAAACAGAGACACTTAGTCTGCCAAAACACTACCTCAGTAAAACTCTTAAAGCAAGGACTTTCTGAACAGAAACCCAACGGCACAAAAAAATAGTACCAGGAATCAACACATGGGATCTTATCAAATTAAAAAGTTTCTGCATAGCAAAGGAAACAACAGAGCGAAGAGACGACCTACAGAATATGAAAAAGGTTTTTTCAGTTATTCCTCAGAGGAGTAACATCTAAAAAATATATTATATAACAATTACATATTCAAAAATATGTAAAATCTCCCCCCAAGACCTAATCAAAAAATGGGCAAGTGAAATGAATAGACATTTCACAAAAGAAGTACAAATGGTCAGTAAATATATGAAAAAACATTCAAAATCACTGGCCTTTAGAGAAATGTGAACTGAAACAACACTGAGGTTCATCTTACTCTAGAAGAGTAACTATCACCAAGAAATCAAATAGGCCGTACTCTCCCTTGCACGGCAGCCTGCCATCATACTACAGGATATAGTTCTCCTCCTACTTTTATTTGGCCCAAACTTGCTCTGCACAGCCTGTTTCTTTTCCTACCTTTAATTAAAGCTTTGCTACCATTTGGACTTCTTTTTTTAACCAATTCTTTGCTCAGGACAGAAACCATCTGCAGAAGGAGACTCCAAACCTGGTAACATTATCGGCCTTAGCCAGCCAAGAGAGCAGCGAAAGCACTTTGGGCACATGTTTTATTTCTTGCTAAAATGCCATGTAAGATTTTTTTCTTCTTTCGTTGGCTCTACTTAGCTGGCAAACTCAAGAGGCTCCTCTCACGGTGCTGGGGGTACTGGCTTGCTTTTCCCATGACGTGGGAGGGGAGAGGACTGCGTGGCCTGTTTTCTTCCAGCTGTAACCACAAAAGGCCTTCAGGCCCACTTCAAGTTTATCTCCACTTTTCCTCTCCTTCCCATTTTTGGTCACTCACTGTGGACAGGTCGGTGAAGAACCTCCACAGAGCCTGTTGTTAATCCAGCTGCAGAGGAGCTTTAGGGCACCCCGGCTCTAGGTGGCCCAGAGTTGACTGTGCCCTTTACCTGCTGCTTCTGTTCCGGACACCTTGCTCGGCTTTCTCACTCGTTTGTGGAAAACTTGCTGTTCGTAACTCGGTAGCTTGCCTGAGCAGGTGCCTACCCCAATTCATTTGTTTTGTGCTCAAAGTCTCATCTGTGCTTTTCTCCTAGATGGAGTTTCCTTTCAGGGTTTTATTTCAACCTATTTAGTGCCACTGTGGTTTGTCACATACATCAGCTGCATGGGTTCCACCATGTCTGATTTCAAGAGACCTCACAGTCATCCGAAAACCTCATCCTTGTAGATAGAAGCAAAGCCTCTCATTTTACAGAACACATGGGCTGCCGTCCTCATTTTTTAAGAATTTGGTTAAATCTCTTTTTTTCTTCTAACAAAATGTGGATTTAGAAATATGTGCCTGATGGCCTGAGCAGAACAAAGTAACAGCCACTAACTCAGCCACTTAACTCAAGTGACCGAGTCAAAGGCAGAGCCATCCTCACTCTGAAGGTTTTCAAAGTTATTTTTTTTTCCTTTAAAAATAGGTCCATGTCTAATGCTTTAAATCAAGTATCAAAGTATTTACTACTGGGGGTAAATGCAAGATGTATTTCTCAAGTGGCTCAAAATGCCTAAGGGAGTCCTGATATACTGTTCCTTTATGTGACTTAATGCTGCTTAAATAAAGCCATCCAGTGGCTCAACATGGCTAAGTCCCAGAAGGGAAGAGGTAGAGCCATCAAATGGCTCAACATCCCTCTCCCTAAGGAGTTCATGGGCCCCATATGGAGACAAAGAGTCCTCGGTAGGGCTTTTTCCTATGCTTCCACGAAAGATACCGGCATCATCCTAGCTGCAGACAGAGCACTCTGTTTAGTGAATACTTCAGTCTCATAAGGCACATTTTGTGGGTTCAAATCAGGATTCCTCCTTCTACTTGGGGCACAATCTTAAGGACCCCAGACCTGGTTCTCTCTGTATCTAAGCCCCAGGACAAGCCACAGGAAACCACATGAACCAGGCTCCACAGACTCCACCCACTTCAGCACTAAGCTGCATCCCTGATAAGTGGGAAAGCTCTGACCCTGCCAACTTAAAAAAGGAACAACTTATCTGCTATTGCCACATGCTTTGGGTTCAGTATGAACCAGGAAGTGGCAAGACGTGGGTCTGGGATGGCAGTGTAAATTGTGAGACTACTTCTCAGTTTAGCTGTTCCTACTGAAAACAGAAAGTGGAGTGAGAGCCCTGCTGATTAGGCTTTTGTGAACTGTTATCTCAGGAAAATCCCAGACACTATGGTATTCAGCATAGTCCTTGAGGCAGAGAGAAATCTTTGCTGATCCTGTTCTCCAATCCCACCTGTCTTGGTGGAATATGGGTCTCTCCCAACTGTTTAATAAGGAAACTTCACAGGGAACCCCAGACACCCTGGACTTAATTGCTGGACATGGCCTTTCCTGTGCCCAACAATCAGGATCTGTAAGAGGGTCAAAAGAGAAAAGCTAGGATTATAGCTGTTGTAACTGGTAATGCTTTAAACGCACCCAAATCGTTTAAGGGAAAACCCAAAAATCACTGAGGGAACAATTCCTGTTTCAGATGCATGAAGTCTGGACACTGGGCACGCAACTGTACCAAGCTACCACCTGGGCCCTGCTCTGAGTGAGGCAGCCAATGCTCCGGACTTAGGGTGCTTGAGGGTTGACTGTCCCTGCTCCCCAGGCCAGCCAAAACCCTCAGTTCCTGCTCTGACTATTAGGGAGTCCCGACGGACCCTACAATGCCCTTGTCTACAGGTATTACTATCTCTTAGTAATGGATGTCATGGTGAAGCTAATTCTATCACTTCCTTCAGTTCTGACTTCCTTCTCTGGAAACCCTTCTCTAGATCTACAGCCATGGCTGGGGTTGAGGGATCTGTAGTCAGGGGTTCTTCATTCCTGCTCTGAGTGTCTCTTTAAAAGCCACATTGAATGATGAGTTTCTAATTGTCCCACAGTGTCCTACTCCCTTACTAGGGAGAAATTTACTACCAAAATTGGGGGAAATTCTCAAATTCTGGCAAAAATGGGTTTTACCTGTTGAGACTACACTAGGGCTCCTTGATCAAATTAGCCAGCAGGTGATCTTGCTACATGGTATAATGGGACAACTGGCGGGGCACATTTAGCTATGCCAGTAGTTATAAAACTAAAAGACCTCAGCTAATTTCTTAGCTGAAAGCTCAGAGACAGGTTTCTCAAATATGACAACCTGCAGCCTGTTGTCAGTCTACTTGCAACACTTTCCTCCACAGGAAGTAAAAAAAGCAACTGACAGAGTCTTTAGAGAAATTAACACGCCCTTACTCAGGCTTTAGCACTGAGGAAACCTGGCATTCAGCACTAAGAAAATCCTTCTTCCTCTACATATCAGAAGGGAGGAACTGCTTTCTGTGGCTAGGATGAGAACTCCACCCAATGGCATACTTTTCAAAAAGTTGCAGCTCTATGACCAGAAGTAGCTGTTTCTGTACCTGCCTGAAATAAGTAGCAGCTACAGCTATGCTAACAAAATTAACTTTAAGCTGGGTGTGGTAGCACATGCCTATAATCCCAGCATTTGGGAGGCTTGAGGCAGGAGGATCATTGAGAGTTTAAGACCAGCCTGGGGTACAAACTGAGTTCAAGGCCAGCCTGAACTGCACAGTAAGACTCTTGTCTCAAAAAGACAAAAAAAAAACCCCAACAAAACAAAACAAAACAAAACCTTTAAGACAGAGGTTAGAAGTCCTGACTCTCCATCGGGTCAGGGCTATTCTGGAGACAAAAGGTTACTTGGGTTAACAGGGAAATGGCTTGCTAAGTATCAGGCCATGCTCTTAGATATGCCTGAGGTTACTATAAAAACTTGTACCATGCTTAATAATGCCTCTCTAATGCGTATAGGCCCAGAAGTTAGCTATTTTTGTGAACAGGTGATCTCCCAGAGCTATGCTAGCAGTCAGGCCATTAGTGACCTGACCCTCCAAGACCATGAAGAGGTGCGGTTCACTGATGGAAGTAACTTTGTCCAAGAAGGATCCCAAAAGACAGGTTATGTCACTGTCAGTTCAAAACATGTCACTGAGGCCCACTTCCCCCAGGTACCTCTGCCCAAAAGGCAGAGCTCATAGCCCTTCTTGTGAAAAGGCAAAAAGTAAAATGTCCATACAGACTTTATTCTCTTTTTTTGGTACTGGGACTCAAACCCCAGACCCTACGCTTGCCAAGCAGGTACTTGTGCTGCTGAGCTATACCCCCAGCCCCTACACAAACTTCAAATGCACCTTTCTAGTTGTTATGGTTGCGTCTGCATGTCCCCCCAAATCCTCATGGGGTCATGGGGTGGGCTTTTAGACTTATGATAGATCCACGATCTAATGCTGGGATTATGGGCGTGAGTGCTACACCCGCCCTGGGGTGGGCAGTCTGCATATAATGTAAGGGAGGGAAAGAGGCTGCTTGCTGCCATTCCTCCTTTTCTGATCTTGTTGCTTTTGCTGTTCTGCTGCCATGAAGAGCTGCCCTCTGCCATGTGCCACTCTGCCTTGGAGCCAGCCAAGTACAGACTGACACTTTCACAAACTGTGAGCCAAGTAAATCTTTCCTTCCCTCATTTTGGGTGTTGGGTATTTTGTCTTAGCAACCAGAGAAAAGTAACCAAGACACTAGTGCTACATGCTCATGTAACAATCTGGAAAGAAGGAGCATGCTGACTAATAAGCAATCATCTATAAAACATAAGACATTCCACAACTTTCAGAAGTAGTCTATCTTACCAAACAGGTCAGTCATTTATCGCAAAGGACCCCAAAGAGACATATTTAAAGTCTCCTGGGAAATCAAAAGGCTGACAGGGAGGCAAGCTGGGTAGCGCTCGAACCAGTTCCTGAATCCCCATTTCTTTAAGGGATCCAATGACAAGCTGTAAAAATCCAAATGGGAAATGATCACTAGAACTTTTATAGGACTAAGAAGAAAGCTATTCCTGAGAACATCTGGAAGACCTGAGGCTCCTTTTTAGAAGCTTCGGGTCCAGATAAGCAGAGTCCCTAAAGACGATAATTTGGCGAGCTTCAATGGGTGTTTGTACTGAGGTGCCTGTTTCTAATTAGATCCGTTACATGCGTGCTCTTGCTAAGATTACCGCTCTCAGGCTCTTGATAGTTCATCTAACCTCCTCCTTTGTCATGCTTTGTCCTCCACAAGCAGCATGAAATCTGACCTGTTTCTCTTATTTGGGGTCCACATCCTCAGTATAATAGTAAAGTTTCTTTTTCCCACCAAACTCAAAGGTCATCAATCCTTTCCTTACTGTCTTGTAACAGTTTTTCTCTTCAACTCAGCCAGTGAGCTAAAACGCCCTGAGGTAGGTGGAGAGCACAAAACCCAGAGGTTGAAGCTAGAGTTCATGCCACTGGGCCAACTGCAATTTGCTGCCCTCCCACTTGGGGAAGTCTTTCACTTTGCTGCCCTTCAACATATCTGAATATATTGATGTATTTAAACAGAACATTAAAATGACTTTAGAGAAAAATGTAGATAACTTTTTACAATTATTTATCAAATAAAAATACAGTCGTCTATAATGCTCAAGTAGAAAATTTAAATTCAATGTATTAGAATCTTAGCTCTTAAAAGAGTATATTGTTACAATATAATTTTCCTTTTGACCAATAATACTGCCCCAAACATGTGCTGCCTGGGGCAGTCAGCCCCAACTATTTCTCTCAATTACGCCCCTGACATGATCCCCAGGGTAGGGTCTACAGCCCCTTCCAGCCAGAAGAAGCAACAGAAGACAGACTTCCACTCCTTCATTACCTCATAAAGAAATATGGGGATATGTGTTGCTCAGAGGGAAATAAGGGAGGAGGTTAGCGTGTGGCAGAGCTGGCTGGGAAAGCAGGTGTGACCTGTTAACTACAGAATCCCCGGGCACACATGCGGAACAGTTGCCAAAGCCCTGCAGGTGGCCTTCTCGTGAGGACTTGAGCAGGCTTTCAGTAGGACGGCAAAGCGCACAATCCCCAGGAATTCTGCCACTGCTCTCTCTTGCCTGGGGGCCCACCCTCACACTGCGGGGTGTACTCTGTTTCCTACTTTTACTTGGCCCAGACTCACTCTGCAGAGTCTCTTTCTCTTCCTACCTCTATGCTACTGTTAACAACAACAACAAAAAAATCAAATACAGTAATAATAAATGTTGGCAAGGCTGTAGAGAAAAAGGAACTTTTCTACATTGTTGGTGAGAATGTAAACTAGTATAACCACTATACAGTCCTCAAAAATCTATAGATGCCTCAATACTCTAAATAGAACTTCCATTTGACCCAGTTATTCCTCTTGTAGATATCTTCACGAAAGAGTTAAAGACATCATAATCCAGGGATACATGCATATCCATGTTTACAGCAGCACAATTCATAATAAGTAAATCTTAGGAATGGTCTATGTGCCCATCAACAGGTGAATGAATAAGAAAATATAGTATTTATACACAATGGAATACTACCCTCCCATAAAGGATAAACTGGAGTCACTTATAGGTAAAGGAATGCACCTTGAGACCATATTATTAGATGAAATAAATCACACTCTTATATGAGAAACCCAAAATAAAGAGCAACATAAAAAGAGAACAGGAAGTAGAGGGATCTCTTGCAAATGGGAAGGGGTAAGGACATGGAGGGAATAGAGAGGGAAAAGGGGAAGATAAAAAGAATTGTAAAATAGGAGACAGATCAGCAAATGTGAAGGGGACAAAAATAGGAAGTATTAAGGAGGGAGCAGAGTGGTAGGGGATGTAAAAGAATTAGGATTTGTTACGTACATGTACAAACTCCCCTGATAAATACTACCATTATGTACTGCTAACATGTACTAATAAAAATAAAATTTCTTTTAAAAATGTGTTATCTCCTGAGATCTAACTTCAGTAGATTCTGAATCACTTATTGTGAAAACTTCAGTGGCAATGAAATCTTTATGTTGTTTGCCTTAATGGGAATTCATTCAGTCAACACTTCTGAAGCCCTGTTAAGTACATGCTAGTCCTCCTAAGATGTTTGGCAAAATAGCTCAGGTCCCTACGTTAGTAGCATTCAGAGTCCTGTGTAAAAGACAGACAGGTAAGTAATCAAGATACAGTGTATAATAAAACACCGCGCCCTGAAGGAAAAGAACGGGGAACTATGAAAGCATCCAAAAGGGGCACTATTAGATAAAGGAGAACCTCCCTGAAAAGTAACACTAGCCACTGAAGGAAAGGACTCCAGAAAAAGTATGAAAAAAACTACTGAAACTCAAAGACCGTCATATGCTAGGGACAGGACTTTGAGAATTTTTATGTTGGAAGAAATATAGTTTCAGTTTATGAAAAAGGGAGGCAAAATAATTACATAAGACTCATAGAGGTAGACTGGGCCGCACTATATGGTCTTTGAGGACCAAAAAGAGAACAGTAAAAAGGATTTTCTTCCCAGTGCACTGTGTTACCGTTTCTGGCTACATGTCGCCCAAAGTCTCATAGCTGGGGCTTGGGGGAGGTGACGGGATCACAGCAGCATGGACTCATCTGCGGAGTAACTGGTGAGTTTATAGCTAACTGTGACGTTGGCAAAGTAAGCCCGTCACAGGAGCAGTGCTGCCGGGGATGTGCGGCCTTCAGGCAGCCATGCCCCTCCCTGCTCTCCGCCCCCGCCCCCACGCCGCGAGCTGCCTCTCCCCTGCCCCACCAGGGGCTGGGGCCAGGGCTGTGCACTGACAGTGCTACCACCTCCGTAGCCTCTGCTGCCCTGACTCGTGTCAGATACTATGTCTCTGCGATGAGCAGGTACCGGAGCACCCTGCAAGTCACTGGAAGGTGCTTAGCGGGGAAGAGAGATGATCTGATGTGCATTTCATGACGATCACTATATTAGTAAATAAAAAGCTTACATAAAGTTACGCTATTAAGAGTTCTTTAAAAGACCTAAAGTTTTGGTGTTAAATATTTTGAAGGTCTTAAGAAAGACAATTTGTATTGTGACCTAAGCCAAAACATTTTCAATGGCTCTAGAGGAACTGGGGGCTCTGTGGGTCAATTCTGACAGTCTTCAAATGCAGGAAAGCTATTATAAAAACTAAACTGTCAGTGCCCCCACTCCCCGAAACAGATAGGAGCTAGGACAGGAGAGTTTCAAAAGTGTTTTGATGGATTTATACACACGAGAGGCAAATTTAACAAAGACGCACAGTGAAGAATACATGAATCTAAAATAGTCCAAGATCTAGTAAGACTTTAAAAGCAGTACTGAGAAATCCCAATAGGAGGACTTAGGAAATCTCAGAGCTAATGAACATAAATATAAATATGTATGTACTTTGAACATGTTTATTCTGACAAGTTTCAGAAAAATGTTTTTGCTTAATTGTCTAATAGCCACATAAATATCTATTTTAAATCTTGTTCACTCTGCAGAGAAGAGACAGTCACTGTTTCACAAGAAATACACAGCAGCACATTTAACCTCAGAAGAATATTTATAATGATCTCACACAGAATTAAGAGCATGAAAATTCTGCAGGCTGATTTATGCCAACCTACTCTGAACAGTGATACCATAACACCGGGTCTAACAGTAAGGAGGTGTCTGACAGTGCCTAGTACTTGAGTTATTGTAACTCAGATATTTCACTGACTTTTAAAAAATACCACTAAAGCTCAAATTTCAGTTTCAGTAAATAAAAACTATGAAATACTTTCAAATAAACCAGTGACCTGGTTTACCCTCTCCTTTTCAGATTTCAGGCACTTCTAACCTATTTTCTGCTCTGCAATATTAGCTCCACCAGTTAGCAAGAACTCATTTTATGACCTCTTTTTTAGATCTAAACTAAGACAAAGAAGCCAAGAAGGAGGCCATGTAAGATTGTTTTTAATTCTTCATCCAGAATACATATAGATGACTGATGACACCATAAATATGTATGCCTCTCTATAGTAAAGACTTTCTGCAACTACATCTGACATACAAGTTCAAATAAACATTTATGAAGCAAGAAGAAAATAGTGATAATGTTTGACCTTTACTGCATACATTTCCTGAGCTAATTTTAAATTTTCTGTACTGGAAGAACTGAGGAGGGAGGGAGGGAGTGAAGGAAGGAAGGAACGAAGGAAGGAAAGGAAGAGAAGTAGCAAAGAAAGGAAGAAACAATACTAAGAAAACTTAGGATTTCTTCAAAACAAAAGCACCAACAACCAACTTTACTTTTTAAAATAGCGTACCATATGCAGGCATGCGTTAAGATCCATATACATACCATCAAAATGTAGCTAAAGAAAATAGCTACAAATTTGTATATACAAATATAGCCTCCTCCATGGCCCTCTCTACAAATTGTGGTTTTTCTTTACAAATTTTTACCCCTGAATTTTGTATTTATCATTCCACAACTGTTTCTATATTTTTCTTACATTACTGTATTTACATAAAGTGTTATTAATATTTTTAAACATTTAAATAGTGTACGGCTTTTTTTACCTAAAGGATAGGATTAATTTAGGATGCTACTCCTTTTTTAATGTTAAGGTTGCTGTCCTACCTCCTTCCTTTCCTTTTGTTTGGTACCAGGAATCAAACTTATGACCTCAGGCTTGTCAGGCAGGCGCCATGCCACTGAGCTGTATCACTGGCCCCCTACCTCTTTCCATAGATATTATAAATATCTTTTGGATAATTAACACTTATCTATGTTCTTAAGATACAGTAGTGTTTGTGCCTTTGGGGCACAATATTAGGAAGACAAAGATCTGCAGGTGAAATGACACACTGCTTTCACCAGGCACCTCTAGGAGATAGATGGGTAGAGAAGATTTCGCAAGACAAGCTGTTAAAATAGGAGGGTACCATTTATAAGGGCTAATGAAATATTAACATACTTAAGAATATCACAAAATAGCATATTCCAATATAATATAAACTAGTGTGTATGAAAGTCAAAACATACTTGAAAAAGGAGCTTCTAGAGCACTCAATACTTACAGATTTCAGAACTTACTATACATCTACAGTGATTTAGACGGTGTGGTACTGGCACAAGGACAAATATGTTGATGGAATAGAACTGGATGTCTAGGAATAACCTTCACTTTTACATCCAATTGGTTTTTGACCAAGGTCCCAAGACTACTCCACAAGAAAAGTGGATATCCACATGCAAAAGAATGAGATTGGCCTACTGCCTCACATCATTACATACAAAAATTAACTCACTGAAATCACACACCAAAATGTGGGAGTTAAAACTATAAAACGTGCAAAAGAAAGTATAAGTTTAAATCTTCATGATCATAAGTTAGGCAAAGCCTTCTTAATCATGACATGCAATGCAAAGTGACAAAGAAAAAAATAAACTGGACTCCATTAAAATGAAAACTGTGCTTCAAGGGACACTATCAATAAAATGAAAAGAAAATCCATACGTGGTACACATTTTTTTGGATTACCTATTCGATAAGTGACTTGTATTTAATATAAAGAATTCTTACAATTTAATAAAAACAAATCTTGAAAATTGGCACAGGAGAAAAAGAGACACCCAAAGAACACATATAAATGGTCAATAAGCAGATGGAAAGAGGCTCAACATCCTTAGTTATCAGGGAAATACAAATCAAAACCCTAATGATGTCACTTCACAGCCACCGATGACAACTATAATGAAAGAAATACGAGGAACTGACAAAGAGAAAGAAAAACTGGAACCCTCATACACTATTACAGGTAATGTAAAATGCTGTTTGGAAAACAGTGTAGCAACTCCTCAAAAAGTTAAACTAGACTTCACAATTCCAATTACGTTTAGACCCAAGAGAAATGAAAACCTACACATGGACATTCATAGTTATGACTGTCAAAAATCAGAAACCAGAATGTTCCTCATCCAATGGGTACATAGTTCTATCTATACAATAAATAGCTGTCAATAAAAATAAAGTGCTGATACATGTTACAACATGACAAACCTCGAAAATACTATGCTAAGTGCAAGAATACACACAAAAATTATACACATTATATGATTACATCTAAATAAAACACCCATAATAAGCAAACAAAGACAGAAAGCAGACGTGTACTTGCCCAGAGCAGGAGCTTGGGGGAGAAACCCAGGGTGACTGAAAACGGGTAAAGGATTCCTTTTCGGGATGATGACAACATTGAAAAATTGAATATGGTGACAGTTACACAACTTAGTGAATATACTAATACCCAGAAAATTGTCTACTGAAGTAGGTGAATTGTACAATATGTGAATTATACTATAATAAAGATGCAATATATATCGTTGTGTGTACATTTTTCAAAAAGTGGAGGAGAAGGCCATAGATCTGGATGGGATTATAAGGAATGATTTTAAAGAAATCAATCTTGAGGTAGGTTTGAAGTAAAAGTGAGATATCAATAAGATGCATTATTTGAAAAATAGGAACAATGTATAAAGCCAGTAAGGTAGGAAATTGGAAATGCCTCCTGCATTAAGGCAGAAAAGCAAGGCTAAACGAAGGAGATCTAGAAAATTCTACAGGTTCCTAAAGATAATGGAAGAAAGTGGCGTTTGTCTAGTATGACAAGGTGTCGCTTCTTGATTTTAATGCTTCTAAGTATTCATCTCTCAAAAAATTGCACCCCTAATCTGGGTACAGCTCTATCCTCAAGCACAGACAGGACAGGTAAGAGTTTACTATAAAATGTGGAACCACTGACCAGGTGTATAATTCTGCAACCTCAGTTCCTGTGCACATAAAATGAGAACTCAAGCTTTTTCATGTAGAGAAAGCTTTTGACATAATAAATGAGTAACAACTTTTGTACACCATAGCTTGTCTGGTAATAACTTCATCTCTCTTCAGAATCAGAAAGTTTAGTTTGATATCCAATCAAATATTATCAACATAAATTTTCCATTTTTAACCAAGAAGCATGTCTTTACCAAACTGTTAAACACTGTCAAGCTATAAAAACATATAAACAGTAGAAAACAATCCAAACTATCAAGTCTTTTTTTAAAAAAGGAACTTGATGCTCTTTTCATTCAAGTAATGTTGTTTTTAATGCATTCAGATTTTGATTTTAATTGTCTCCTTGAAACTTAAGAAACCCACCCTCAGAAAGATTCTTACTATTACCAGTAAGACCCTTTGACATCTTTCCGAAAGGAAGCCCTTCCTGTGGATACTACTTCTAAATGATTTTCTCTAACAAGTGGGCCATTACCACATTAATATCTGTGTCTTCTCCAAACTGAAAGAACGGAAGAAACACCATTTTTAGCTTTCACTGTAGAAGAGAAAAACTGGTAACAACCATCCCTTTCTTTTTGGAGAGCTATGGAGAAACCACATAAAATCTTAGTGATGGTAGTAGTAAAAGCACCTAAGCATAACCAAATAGAGGTTAATCCTACAGAACTTTTCTGCCTTCTAACACAACCTGAATTTCAAGTATTTTCTTTTTTTTTCCCCAAAGAGCTACTCTCAATTCTTTCCTCAGATATACAATTTTAATATGTATCAAAAATTGAAGGCCACTGACTGCCAGTCGTATGTTAGTTTCTTAACAATGACTTTGACGTAAACTAGATGAAAAAATTTAAAGGAAGTATACAGTACTTCCCTGTTTAAAGAGCAGATGGAGGAAGAGTCTGGAGAGCACAGTGTCAGTCCAGTTTGTCTTCTATTTTCATTTCCCCCGTTGCGGAAAGGACACAAACTGGACTGACATTACTCAAGGAACAAACAACTACTAGTTGAAAATTTCTATATAGGATTAAGAAGGCAGAGAAATCTCAATAGTTTAATAAAATACCATTTGAATTACATTTTAGCAGTAATATAAAACCACTTATTTAAAAATTATAGCCAGGTATCTCAATCAGCTTGGAAATAAACAAAATGATATATAAAAAAGCATACACTAATGTGAGTGTAAAGCATTTAAAACAGTGGCCGGCACAGTATTTGGTATTCAATAAATTCACTGCTAGTAGCGCTATCACAGGAGAGCCACAGGCAAGCCTCAACCTCCTCCTCAACTTTTTTTGCCATTACACTGGATGGTATCAACTCACTTTCATCAATGATCTCGGCTTATTAATAAAGCGATCTCAAAATAAGGACAAGAAGAATTACTCTAAACTCATATAATAAAACAAACATATTCAATAACTGATTATTTTATTATTAACAGTGATGCTACTGGGGCTGTCAGTTTTTTAGGAAGACACTAAAGGCAAAAGGATTGTGCTTCCATATATCCACTACCTTAAACATATCCCTTGACTTCAAAATTCATTCAAAGAATTATTTCCAAAAGAAATTGTAGGTAAAAAATATCAAATATTAATATTAGTGCTTTTTGTGCTGGGCTATTTCTATGGATTCATAGTCCAAAAAGAACACTTTATATATCTGTCGTTTACAGTAAAACAATACTTTTAAAATATGGACAAAATATTACAACAAAGTACTCTTCAAGATCTTACTACCTACTTGAGGTATTATTTCTATAAAACAATATCAAAGGGTGATACAATATGGAAGGTGATATGTCACCTGCAATAAAAGCTTAAATTACTGATTTTAAAAATCCAAAAGATCAACAGTAAATGATTGCAGATTCTTGCTTAAGAATGTGTTTCTGAACGAAAATGACATTTGTTCTACATATTCAGCAAGATGTTAAGATTTTTCACATATTCCACCATATCTAAACTGAACAGTCACAAGAGACAAATGAGGGATAAAATGGTAGAATTCTGCTGCTAAATATAAAGTGGACTGCACTTCAAAAGGAAAAGCAGTCTTTTTTTCCCTCAAAGTGAAACAGTTTTACATGAATCTTTAAGAGGCCGTTTGGGACAGTGATTTAAGGACATGAGCTAAAGACGGGGACAACTTAGGGTCAAATTCCAGCTGCACTATTGTGTGCACACCTCCGCGAAGCCAGGCTTCTGTTCTGTCAAATATAAATAATGGTGCTAGGCCCCTAAACTGAGATGAATAAGGCAAATATATGCACAACATTACCTGGCACATGGTGGTGTCGGTTGTAATATTGCAGGTCATGGTTGGACAAATTAACTTTTTCTTATCGTTTTATAAAAGCATCACTTAATACCTTTCAAATGCTAATGGGGAAAATGGTATAATTAAGAAAAATGAAGTCTGCATATCACAAAAATAGAGAAACAAAACTGGTGCTAGCTTTGGATCTTCTTGGCTCAAGAGGGTACATTAATCCTGGATTCAGTCACAAACTTACAAAAAAGAAAAAGCTTAAATAAGAATCACTTTTCTGTATTTTTGAGCAACCAAAATGTGAAAAAAATATAAGGTCACTACTTTGACTGCAACTTTCAACAATTTACCCGTGTTTTATGAGTTTTACGTTCCGGCTTCACTTCCTGTACATGCTATCTACATACCAGATTTGGTGGCAAACATCCTGGCACAACTAAACATTAATTTTAACAAATTTCTGTAGTAATTAAAAACAATTTGGAGTTCATGTTAACTAACACCACCTGTTTACATTATTAACTACTTTGTGATTTTAAAATTATATTCTAGGAGTGTCACTAACACAGGAGACCCAAGAAAGCCTCAAAGTCTAAGTAAAACAGCAAGAACGGAGGGAATGTTCTATAACCTAAAATCAATGTCTCCCTGCCTAAAACTTCACTAATCAGATTCTTTAGAAATTTATTGAAACAAAAATACAGACCTTGTATATGACTCTAAACACAAATTACCACTGCTCTCCTAGTTACTGAAAATGATTTATAGGTGAGTAACATTTAGTAAAAATGGGTGAAACGTAGTGATTTTGATGATTTATAGTTACTTATTAATTCACAATAGGTCTATTTTCAAAGAGATTTCAAAAAGAACAGTCACAACCCGTAACTTTCTTTGTAATTCATTCATTCAACTATCATGTTTAAATAGATTTCTAACATACTAACATGTAATCAAGCATGAAAATTAAGCAAATTTTCTTTTTGTCTCATCAGGAGAAACCACCATGCATCTGAAAAGTTGCAAAAGTTTTCTCATCCTAAGATAAACAATTTGGTTTCTTAATCCTTTCTATAGTTTCTAAATACTAAATCTTGTCCAAGTTTTTCTGACTCTTATCAGAACTGAAACACATCAACAAATAGCATCGGGCTGCCGCTTTCTGTCTGGTACACATTTGTGTTACTTTCCTGGCTCATCGTTTGAAGAGGTCAAGCATAACTCCTGCATTTACACGGATTTACTTCTCACTCAAGTCTAGTATTAAGGACAGTATATTATGAAGTATTTTCTTCTTTATTTCAGACTTGTGTAACCTAACTTCATCTCTAAAACAGTTTCTAGATAAAAGTCACCCATTGCTTGCAAATAAACAGAAACTCTACTATCCATGCACAGTAAAATAAATCTTTGTACATGCCTAGGTATTTGAGTTTGCAGAATACGATCAGAAAATTCTTATCTGCAAAGTGCCTAAAATCTAATTAGTGAATTTATTCTATTTAATTCATTTGATTTATAACTGCAAGCATTTGTATTATATGGTCAAGAATAAATCTATGGTAAACCCATCACTTTTTCTTAATGGTGTACTATTTCTAAAATGGCTATATGCATATGCCAAGACAATGTTGATCTGAATATGCCATTTCAGCTATAAAACAGGATTTGTAAAAATACCCACAGACTAATTCTAAAAAGAGATTAAAAATTTTTTAAGATATTCAAAATTAGAAATCTGAGTTTCAAAAATAAACCCTAAAACTAAACTATTAAATATCCTTATCAGTTCTCTAGTCACGAGTTCATTATTACATCTGTACTTATGAAGTTACTCTCCTTAAACAGCCAGGCATGGTGGCGCAGGCCTGTAGCCCCAGCACTTGGGAGGCTGAGGCAGGAGGATTGTTGAAAGTTTGAGGCCAGCACCGGCTACAAAGTGAGCTCAAGGCCAGCCTGAGTGCACAGGAAGACCTTGTCTCCAAAAACAAAAACAAAAAAGGTTATTCGCACTAAAATGCTGAATTAAATTTTTGCTTTACACTATTGTTTCTTTTGGACAGGTTTCACCTGCCAGTTTGCAAGTAAAATAACTCCTGTATAAACCAAATTGGTTTCTACAACTCTCCAATAGCATTTTGTGCTTGCAAGTTTTTTCCCCTAAAGAGAATATTAATGTGAGAATAAAACTTGCACATTCTGCTCTTAAGTACATATATGGTCCTGTTTCCTTTTTTAAAAATGAAAGCACTGAAATGATTCAAATATGGGCTTCATCTTTAAAGAGTAGTTACTTACTCTTCAAAATGATTTACAGTAACTTTGTTAAAAGGCAAAACACACTCACTTGAAAAATACCAAATTTTAAAAACTTTAATGCCTATAGTACACATACAGCTTCTATTATACTGTGGAGTCAACAACACGACGTATATGCGAAAACATGGCAGCATTACAGAGAAATAAATAATATCCACATTTTAACTTAAAATGGGTATGCATATTTGTATTTTCATGAGGTGGTCACAGGATGGGAGAATTAAAAATTTTAAATGTTCTTTAACAAACAATAAAGAACCCGGCCTGATTTAGTCTTTAAAAATCCTGAAGCCCAGGTAAACGTGTATCCCTGGGGAAATGCCCAATTCTCCCCAGTAACACACATCTTAGGGACACTGCAGTATGAATAATAACAATTTCTCAGTTATTTGAAGGCCCTATTTTTTGCTGTAACGCAACAAGTGTGCATTTACAGTCAGAGGTTTTTGGGAGAGAAACATAGTATGTAGCAGATCAAAGTATACTTAAATTCAAGTCCCAAGTCTGCCACCTATTAGCTTAATTGAAAATGACTCCACTAGCACAGCATTGTGTCAGAAGTAAAAAGTACAGACGAAAAAGTGACTGAAGCCTAGCGTTGCATAAATAGCTAATATTTTGGAATACTTAACTGAACCAAGGTTACGCACCCTATAATACAACTGTCATAGCCTGTTTTATAGATGAAGTTCCTGAGGTGCAATGACTTACATGTACTTGACCCGAAGTCATAGTGAAAGCTCAACTGAGAAACTGTGAAATAACTCAGGTGTAAATCTTACCCTCCTCTCAGTAACACTTTGTAAATGATGTATCACTGTTACGGTGACAGTGGGAAACGAAAATGTAGTATTATATTTTTAGTATAATAAAGATTTGGGCACAATATCCTTCTCCCAAAGCACAGTACCTGTTAGGATACACAGTCACATATTTTAAATTATTCTGGATGTCACTTGCTATGGCTGACAAGTACTCAAACGTCCTCCTAATTCCTTCAGTGTTTTAAGTGTGGTACAACGCCTTTAGTATTTTACGAGTTTGAGTATTAGCAGATACTTAGCTTCCTGTGGACTTATCTACTTTTCGCAGGCCTACTTTATCCTTTCAAATAGGACGGAACGGTTGCAATTCTAACAGAAACGCTGCCGGCTTCTACCAAAATCTCCACGAAAGCCCAAGACCACGTGGTACCTCTCGGAAGCCCAAGAAGGCTCCTCACTCCTCTCCCTGCTTTTGACAAGGAACTAAAAATTAGGCTTTCCTTCTCTGAAGTGGAGCCCGAACACACGCCTCCCGTGCAGTCCCGACCGCAAACATCCTGCACCGGGTCCCGGAAGACTACGAGCATCAGAATGGGGAACCTGGACGCCGACAAAGCCGGGGAAGGAAATGAGCGGGGCGAAGCGTGCGACAGCGTCGGGAGCCGCGGGTCCAGGACCTGTCAAAGACGTGCGGACCCCGGGCGAAGCACTGCGGCTCCCGAGCCGGGAAGGCCGGAGGAGGGAGCTGCGCCGGGGGGGAGAGAGGACGAGCAGGACCGCGCGAGCCGCCACCGCCCTCCGTGCACACCGCTCGGCATGCACCCGCAAACCGCGAGCCCCGGCCCGCAGCCCGGCTCCAACCTTTGCCCCCAGATCGTGCTGCCCAATACGGCAGCCGCCGGCCGGACCTGCCCGCACCTGTCACCAGCGAAAGACACCGGCCCGCAGCTCCCGCCTGAGTCTTCGCCATCCTCGGGCGACCGCGGCCACCGCCACCCCTTCCACTTACCAGGTGTCCCCTTTGCGGAGCGAGGTTTTGAGCAGCGTCGCGATGTCTGAACGCTGGGTTTCCAGATCCTCCGCTCCGCCTTCCGCCATCTTCTTCCACTAGCGGCAGCGGAGGCGGCGGCGACGGCGGCGGCACGCCCCAGAGCATTGTGGGAATGGCGTCCCCCCCGGCCCCGCCCCGTCGCAGGTCGAAACCAAAAGGGACGCACGGCGAGGGGGGTCGGCACCTGGGGACGAAGGTGTCCTGCTGCCCCCCCGCGGGTGCCAGCCGTCCAACCCTGCCGCGCCGCCTCCGGCCCGGGAGCGCCGGGCTCAGGCTCTGCCCGCGGAGTGCTTGGCCCTGCGGCCGGAGCGGGGCTGCGCTCCCCCGGACTCCCGAAGCCCGCGGGGCGCGGCCCGCCCGAGGGCAGGGCGGGGCAGCCGGAAATCTGCGGCGCCTTCGCTCTGGCTTCGCGCTGCCGGGAGCGGACAGGGCCTGCCCCGAGGACGAGTGCGGACGGGCGGACGGACGCTCGGCGCGGCTCCTGGTCCCTGCGGCGCGCCTGCCCCAGGCCGGGCTGCCGCGGGCTTTGTGACGCCTTCGGCACGCCCAGCTGGCCAAGCCTCGGGGAGAAGCGCGTCCCGGTTTCCTGGGGAACAGCGCGTGAAGCTGCCCTGAACGCTGCCAGGGGCCGTGGAGGAAGAGGACGCGAGAGAACGCTCTTCGGAGTCGAGGTGCTGGCTCCTCGGCTCATCTTCCCGTGGCCCTGAGACCTGAAACGGAGCCGGACGACACCGGCTTTATTTGAATCCGTGATAAATGGTACCAAGGGGGACACCGCACCCCAAAAACCCAGTGCCAAGGTCACAGCAAATGGGAAAGCATGTTCGTAACCCGGTTCTGAAGCCCACGCACTGTATACACTGTAGCGTGCTCACACCCCTGCCTATGTGAATTCCACAACATCTGCAAGCGGTTGCATTCTTTTCTTTGTTTTTATGTTTTTCGTTTTCTGTATGTTTATTTGGTGACAAGCACAGAGCTGCATAACATGTAAAAACCACCTAAGTGTTTGCTACATTAGTTGTAGCAAAACCGCTGGAGTATTTGCAGGCATGAAGCCATGCAGAGACTTGACTATTAGATGCAGTGATTATGCGGTAAGTAAAATGGTAGACAAGCATCCCTGGGTGATCGGTGCCCACCCTAACTCGCTGGGTGGAAAGCAGAAGAGGTGGGCGTGTGTGCTAGCGAGAAGAGCTGAACTGTTCCAAGTCAAGACCTGCCCACTGGCCTTATAATTGGGATGTATCAGTATTGGGATAACTAGTTCGTGCAAAATGTATTTTCTGTGATCATGTAAACCTTGATGTGAGATTCCAGAAACAACTTTCCGTTGCTGCTATGTGTTACGTGATTTGACTTTTCTCTTGACAAAAGTAAAGTTTCTCTAAACACGGATCTCTTCAAAGGGTTACATTTCCCCCCTTTTCCATCACTCTGGAAGGAGCCAAATGGTTTTCCCAAGAGAGGCATCATTATATGGAAAGAAAATGTTACACAGAAATGACTTCAAGCCTCATTCAGCTGCTACCTGTAAAGTACTTACCCGTATTTTAATGATAAAATTGAGAATTATAAAAAACCTGACATAATTTTATGAAAATGAAATGAAACAGTGTACTGTTGTAGCCTCGGACATGCTCATTCACCAATAAACAGCAGAAGGAACCGGACTGGTGACAGGATTTGTATTCTGCATGAATTGTATCCCAATAAGGTTTTCTTTTTAAAATAAGTGTTACGGACTTTGAAGGCAAAACTGTGTTCTCTGTCACTTCATAACATAGCCAAGACATAATGTGTTATTAATGCTCTTGTCCACGTTCCCTTCTTAGAGAAATGTTGAAACCTCTAGCTATGCAACAGAGAAAAACAATGTGTTCTTTACTTGCACCCTGCTCGACATAGTGGGTGGACTCTGTAAAGGTGTATACATTCAACATCAATTTGAGTTATATATCAGACTTCGGAGATCATTTTGTAGAACTTAACTAGTTGCCCTCAGAATGCTTATAAGATTGTGTTCAGCAAGCACATGTAGTGTACCTGGCATGGTTCTAAATTCTTTAAAGGGCTAAGTTAATCCCCAGAGCAACTCTTATGAGATAAGCGCTGATATTATTCCAATTCTATAGATGAGAAGTTGAAGCAGATGAGTAACAGAACCTAAATTTCAAAGCATAAAAGTCTGGCTCCCAAAATTTGAGTAAATTTCTATTTTCTTACCAGTCTTGGTGATCTTGTTTATGCCAGTCAACTTTTCAGTGGGCTCAGTTTACCAATTCTTGGGAATTATGCTTATTTTCCGAATACTTCTTTCAATTATGGAGAGAAATACTATTTATAAGGACGAAATTCAGGCCTACAGCCGTACTGAATAGATATTGGATAAATTGATGAGAAAAGCTACATAACTTGGAATCACTCAGATAATTTGAATGTGTTAGGAATTACATCTGCTTATTCAGAGCAAGTGTCTTCGTTGATATATCCTTAAATTCGTGTTTTAAAAATGTACTATTTTCTTGGTTAGATTAGTTTCCCCTTCTCAGATTCTCTGTATTTTTTATGTCCATTAAAAAACCTAGGAATTTGAGTAGGAAAAGAAATTCTGAATGTCGGCCTCTTTAGAAATAAGGAACACAGTGGGCCTCACGCAAAACCATAGTTGGTTTTAAAATTAGAAATATTCTACAAAAGGTCCTTTGACCTTGTAATAATTCCCTCCCCTGCTCACTGATGTTTGAACAATCCCCTGTTCAACCTTGAGAGTTTCTTCTATTCAGTGATTAAGAGTTAGGACTTAAATATAATATTATAGGAGAGTAAGGCTTGAAACTGAAGCATGAGAGGTGAGTCAGTTTTCACCCTGGAGTGAATGAAAGGAGGAAAATCACTGTGTTTAACAATAGACTTGAATGGATGAAAGTACAAAGAATTCCGAGGTAAGTTTGCCACCTTCACAGTTTTATACAGTGCTACGCAAGCCCACGGGAAAGTCTGCCTAAGGCCCGGGTGGATTTAGCAAATCACTTACACACATAGGATAAGCACAGTCCCGAAAAGAATAAACACACGCCAGCCAGGCACGGTAGCTCAGGCCTGTCATCCCAGCACTCTGACAGCCTGAGGCAGAAGTGTCATAAATCTGAGCCCAGCCTGGGCAATTCAGCAACAGCAAAAATCTTATTTCAAATAATAGTGATTATCATTAATAAGCATATGCCCTAAAAGACGAATATTTGATGACCTCTCTGTCTTTATCTCAGCTCTTCCAATATTTGATCTCCGGGAAGCACTGTGATACTTTTTCCTTCGCTGTTTTGGCAGTGCAGTTATTCCTTCTGTTCATCCACTGGTCCTTCGTTTTTAGTCACCTCTCAAAACCCTTCCTTCTCTTACGCAATTGTGTAATTCGCATCCCCTTCACCACCTCCCCCTGAACGGCTAGAAGGCAGTGGAAAGGCGGAGGAGGAGTGCAAACGCGCAAATAGCATGTAGTAAAATACTTAATCTGTTAATGATATTTTGAAACTCGGGGTGTGAATAAAACAGGCAAGTGCCACGATGCTGGTTCTTTTAAAGCTTAGGAATACGGAGGCTCCGTATTTCAAACAAACGTTAGGTTGAGATGAGGAGAAGGAAAAAGGGGTGAGATGACTATAGCACCTTTTACAGTGAGCCGGGATGCTTGTTATCTCGGCAGTGGCTCCGTGCCACTAACCAGCTGGATAACCTTGGCCGAGTTATTTAATCTCTGCGAGCGTTCATTTCTCATTATAAAATAAGGTGATTAAACTTCACGGGCCGAAACTCAAATGCTTGCAGAGCTTAGATACAGCTAATGGAAATGGGGGGAGCAAATCTCCTTCAAGATAATAAGGAGTTTTGGGAACTCTCTTGAACTGTCTGCTCCATTAAGAAGTATTTAAATTAAAGAATTAGAATGAATAAAATTATTTCTCCTGCTCCATGAAGTCTACAAATTGATTAATCTGGCTTGCTACTTAGATAATCTCTTTTAGAAGCACCTACAAAATGTTATGAAAATTAATATTATCTTAAATATTGACAAAAGTTTGCCCCATACATAGGCAATTTCACTAAATGATGACATAGCTAAAACGATTAGAATCAAAATAAACAAACCTTAGAATTACACAAAAAGTACATGAATAGTATATTCCGTGCATTCTAAATATTTTAAATGAAGTGTTCATGTATGGTGGAAAAATTTTTCCCAAAAGTCAGCTTATCCTATTCGACCAAAGTGACATACATTGAAACAAGGTTGAAAGTAGGAAAATATTGATTTAATTTTTTTTTAATTTACTGTACCTTTGTTGACAGACATCAAGGTTAGTAAAGGAACCACTTCACGAAAATAAACAGAAATCTTATGCAGCCTCTGGTCCTTTCTTAAGCCTCAAATTAGTATTTAGTGTTTAGAAAAGTAATTTCAAAGATGCTGATGTTTTGTTTTAAATGGACAAGATGAATTAAAGAAAACATCGATCTTAACATTACCTGATTGTTTTTATTTGGCAGCATTTCATTCAAAAGTGTGTAAAGAATTTGTACCTATGGATCTTGGAAACCTATACAACTGGGCTGAAAAAATAGGGTTGTGGAATGAGCCACCAATCCTACAACTACATAGATTTCAGAGAGATTCACTTTGTTTTCTCCCCAGAGAGAACTGAATTATTCAGATTTTCTGTGTGAACAATGCTCCTCTTCATGCTGCGAGAGCAAAAAGATTTAAACTGCTTACAAGGAGTTTTTGACAACAAAATAGCAGGTCTTAAAAGAATGTGCTCCCAGACCGACGGGGACATCGAACAAAGCATGTTGCTGCTTTCTAGGCAACAGGATGGCAAGGTAGCACCCCATAGGTTTGTGCCAAGTTAGAAGACACCAGCAAGGACGAAAAGCCAAGTTTGGTGCTTTTGTAAAAATACTTACTATGAGTTTTTCTTGCTAGCTGATATGCTGCTGTGTAGAACATCTTGAACTGTGTTAATTATGCATTTCTAAAATTGGCCTGAAGCTACTATGGAAAAATTGGACATGATTTCTACAACATGAAGAAGTGATGACATATGCAGGAAATAATCATATACCCTCTACAGATAATTTACTTAATAATTAATATCACCCTCTACTAAGCAGTTCTATGACACTGGACATTTTAGCTTCTTCATCTGTTAAGTGGGGATAATAGACATGTTATTAGGGCTCACTGATAAATGAACTGAATCACATGGGAAGTTAATAATAGAGTTCAATACTTAGCACGATTATTATCTAGCAGATATCTGCCTCTTTTGTTAAAATTAGTTCCCCATGTCGGAAAAAACCCAATTACTAAAGAGCTGAAGGATAATATTAAAAGTCTACTAGTCCCTTGTGTAAAAGATTCTCAGAGATAAAACAATAAACCTACAGCCTGCTAATAGAGTACAAAATGCAAAACTGTATTTGTGTGTTTATGAATATTTTCTAATTACAAATACAGATGTCTAACAAATCAAAGATACTGCTCTGAAGTCACTTCACTTGTGGACTGATAGCGTGGAGGGCAGAGTAATGACCTCCCAAGGAGCTCTGTGTCCTCATCCGAGAACCTGTGAGTATGTTACCTTTTATGGCCAAAGGGCCTTGGCAAGTGTAATTAAGTTAACCTTGGGACGAGACTGCCCAGTGGAGCACAACCTCACCCCATGAATCCTTAAGAGCAAAACAAAGATTTCTGTCTGTGATTAGAATATTATGTAACTATGAGAGAACAACTTTGAAGACAATAAAGGGGCCAAGAAGCAAGGAATGTGGAAGGCAACCAAAAGCTGGTATAGGAGAGGAAATGAATTCTTCTCTGAAGGCTCCAAGAGATGCAGTTTGCCAACACCTTGATCTTAGCACAATGAAATATGTGTGAGATTGATAACCCACAGAAGTACATGGTAGTACACTTCTGTTTTGTCGGCACTATGTTTACAGTAAATTATTGCAGTAGTAATAGAATAAAAAGTAATACCAAGAAGCAGCAAAAAAAAAACTTCTTAAGGAAATTAAATATTCAGACCCTAAAATTAATTACCGTATCCATCTACTATAGCACTACGTATTATATATATATATATATATATATATATATATATGTTATATCATGGAGAACAACAAAAATAAATTGGATAGAATAAACTCTTATGGACTACTATTTGACACAGTATGGAAGATACTTTTAGCAATGAATTGTAAAACTGACACAAAATGGAAAATAATAGCCAAACCCTAAGTCTTCAGTTATTATTAGATTATTTTAACTTTTTAGGCAGTATCACCAAATTCTCAATATTAAATTGTGTTAAACATTCACTAAGACCTGTAGGTTATATGTAACACTGATTACACTTAAGTAGAATAGGAGACAGTCATAACTAAAAAGAATCAAGAATAAGTGACAGAAGAAACCAAAATATTTCCAGATGAACTGCAGTATACTAATCATTGGCATGTGGTGGAGAAAAATGCTACAGAAACTTTCTGATAAAGACTGAAAAACAGGGAAGTAAGGGCAGTCATTAAACCAACTTTACTGCACCAGTCAGAGATTTCCAGAGAAAAAGAACCAATGGGATAAAGATTTATCATGAAGGATTGATTTATTCAATTATGGAGGCCGACAACCTCTCGTGTCTTTAAACTGTAGAACCAAGATGCTAGTGGCTCTGTCCAAACCTGAAGGCCCGAGGACCAGAGAAACCAGCGGTGTAAGTCCTAGTCTCAGTGTGAAAGCTCAAGAGTCAGGGAAGCTAATGTAGACAGAGAATTTGCTCTTCCTCCCTTTTGTTGCTGCTGTTTTTGTTCAGTTAAGGCCCTTGAAGGATTGGGTGGTGCCCACCCACATCCATGAGGGCATTTGTTTTTAACTCAGTCTGTTGATTCAAATTCTAATCCCTTCTACAAATGCATTAACAGACACATCCAAAAATAATGTTTTACCACTATTTGGGCATCCTTTTTTCCAATTAATTAACACATAAGATTGACCATCACACTCATGTACTATGATCAGAGGAAACTGAGTCAGTTGACTTCTGAGGAAATAGAGCCGTAAATACACATAGGGCTGGATAATACACACCACTGTTAGCTGAAACAGCTTATGAACCACTGCACATACCCAAAGTTTACCCCCTCCTTCTCCCACTCTATTCGTGTCTCCCTTGCTGTCTCCAAGGTGCTTGCTACAAGGCCACGTTGACAGTGGTTTCTTGCTAAGTGAATGCACTGAATAAAAAGACTTTGCAGAGAAGTTCAAACTAAAACTGAAACCCAAGTCTACTGACTGCTTAAAGTGCTTAATGGGAAATGGCAATAGGTTAAGATACAGAGAAAACAAAACAAGCTTCGTTTCTTTAGACCAAAGACAGAATAGTCACCCATGATGCCCTTCAGGCCCTCTAAGGCTGTGTCTTTAAAGGGCCTGTTGAAACGGTGCTATTCAACAAATTGCTTTTAACCTTTACAGGAAAAAATGAATCTGAAACATTTTTCTTGGAAACAGCATCAAATAAACTATAAAATAAGGTAGTTCAAAGTCGTCAGATTTTCAAAACAAATAACAGAATTTTTCCCCAAATTATTCCACCATTAACAAGGTTTTCACCTGCAAACTTTCTGTTTTCTTATTACCTAATTCAGCAAAGAAACAACAGAATCTTATGGATTTTTTTTCAGATCTGAAAGATGTTTAAACCTCTGTTGAAAGAGTAAATAAACCTTTAAATGTAGAACACTTCTACAGAACAATGTAGAAATGATAATTTGGCAGGAAGGAAATCTATACCAACATTGATTTTATTATATGTTTGCATTCATGGCATGGAAGAGTTTATAAAGAAATCAACAGAGTTATCTTTCAAGTCCTTCTTTTAAAAGGTACAAGAAGTTTCTGAAAATTTTTGAACTTTATTAGTACGTATATGTCATATGTATTGATCACATTCATTCTAGGGAATTTGTACTTGTATGTAATTTATCCCGATTCTTCTTTTCTCTCCGTCGCCGCCCCTTGCTTTCTTCCCCTCCCCATGGACAAAAGCTTTGTTTCTAGTTTTTCCTTCATTCTCTTCCTTTTTTCCTTGTTGCTTCCCTTCCCCTTGCTCCTTCACTTGTTTCCCTTCCCATCTGAACATTTTTTTTCCTACTTCCTAATACAAAAGATGAGGGAAGTTTTATCTAATTAATAGATTGGGACATGTCAAACTAAATCTGGTGGCTCTTCTACTAAAAACAGAGCTCTTAAATCAGAGAGCCACACACCCAAGGAGAGAACATAATTCTTCACACAAATTTCATAAAGATAATAAAACTCTTTGGGAAAGCTCATTTGGAATTTGTTCTTCCTATTAACCACCTTGTGGTGTATTATCCAGTAGACTTTTAATGGCTGGAAGGTTAAAGATCACCATCTCAGCCTAAATCAGTGCTTCTAAAAGTGAAGTATGAAGATGAGCTGTATCATATACTGTTGTGTATTTTAATTAGACAGGGTCTTGATATGCAGTTCAGGCTGGCCTTCAGCTCACTTTGTAGCCCAGGCTGGTCTCAAACTCGAAACGATCCTCCTGCCTCAGCCTCTCGAGTGCTGGGATTACAGGTGTGTGCCACCACGCCCAGCTACTTTTGTGTATTTTAAAATGTGGATTATTTGGCTCAATTCCAGATTAGTAAATCAGAATCTCTGGGAGATGAAGCTTAGGAACGATTTCGACAAGCTCACACGTCATTCTGGTGCTCTCTAAATTTGGAAAATACGACTGTCAGGAGACAGGTTGACTTCTTCAATGAATGGTTGCCATATTCAAGCAAGGAGTGATGACCTGGTGATAAAGCTTGAGTATTTGGGGGGGCTTGGGGCACCAAATACCTTAGCTAGGGTAATTTATTACTTGCAGTTCTTGGAGGTTGGGCAACCTAAAACTATAGTGCGGAAGATGTGCCTGGTGACCCACTCTCTGCTTCAGAGATGGCAGCTTCTTGCTGGAAGAGGCAAGGAAACTCCCTGTAGCCTCTTTTTTAAGGAACCTAATGTAATGTGGTATAAGAGAGTGGAACCCTTACGATTTCATCAGGTCTCAATGACTACATCAAAACTAGTAAACATGAAAGTGTAAAATGAAAGCACCATGAAATCCAGTTCACAGTCCATCAGTTTGAATGTTTTGTTTTACTTTGGCATTAGCAAGTGTTAGTGAGAATGTGAACTGGTGAGAATTTCAGTATTCTGCTAACAGGGGTGTACAGGGAAACACTTAGGAGGACAATAGGGTATTTAATGAAGTTGTAGCTGTTCGTACCTCACGCCTCAGCAGTTTTACACCTTGGTACCATCCTGGAACTTCTGCATATACAGAAGACATGGCCACGTGTATTTATTCCCACATTATTTATTCCAGCAAAATGGAAGTAAATCAAGTAACAAACAATAGTGTATCATTGAATAAGCTGTTGCACATCCAATCAACGCATTTTCACATTTTAAGAGGTCTTTCATGAGAGATTATCGTATTGGAGAGTTTTAACGCGCTGTTCTTTGAGTGGAACTGATTAAAAATATGTACACACCTATGTAGCAGGATCATATATCTATTTGTATATTTATACATCCTCACTCCCCAAATATATCCTTAGGTGGAAAAAGACATCCCAAAACAACAGTGGTTGACTTCAAGTGATATACCATGGCTGCTTTTGGTTTGTTCTAATTTTCCTGGGTTTTTTCTTAATTTTTGTAATGTAAAGTATGTAAACATTCTTAGAACAAATAAAGGAGGAGGGAGAGAAAGGAGCAGAGGAAGAGGAGCAGGAGTGTGAGCAGCGTGGGAGGGGGATAAGCACATATTGTAATGGTTCAATAAGACATTACTGTTTTCCTTTTGATAATGAGCTAACTACAGTGGGCAAGGACTCATCACCAAATGCGCAGAATGCTGGCTCCCGATGTGTAGCGAATGTTAAAAAACAGCCGTAATCATTACAGAAGATTTCTGCTAGCCATGATCTCAGCTTTCTGGGTTTGCACAGTTTAGTTAGCTTTTGCTGGTACAGGACCCTGGCGTTTAAGCACATAATAAAATAGAAAACCCGTCGGTAAATGGTAGGCTTTACCAATAATCATGTGTGTATATTGTTGCATGGTTTAATCGACTGCATAATGTTTTTTAAAAATGACTTCATTTACTTGATAAACTGAAATGGCTATGGGGCTTCATTCCAGCCTATGGAACACAGGATATACATTTATAAATATATAATTAGGGAGCTCTTAAAGCCAAATTTGCTAGAGCTACATTGCAGGTCCAGTATCATAAATATGAAAGCATCTTTCTGCTGTGTCTTATCAGCAGGGTTACTTAGCAGAGCAGGCTGACACTTGAACATGCTCTCTGTATGAAAATATAGAGTGGGAATCTCACTTTCAGATGGTCTTTGCTATCATGAAAATCTTACTGAACTAAATACATTTTCATTTTTTTAACCTCTTAAGTATGTTAATATTTAAAAATTATAACTAACAAAATCTTACTAAGTTAGCCTATAGTTTCCAACATAACTATGTAAAATATTAATGTTTTATACATCTTAGGTCAGTGGCTCATTTAAAAGGTATTTTAAATGAATCTAGCTTTTGAGAAGAAAGGTTTTTATAATAACAGGTTTTTGAGTAGGTTAGTACCTGTTAGTTATCAGTTATGTTCACAAATTATGTATATTTCAGTCTATATTAATTTTACTCCAAAGTACTATATTTTCTCAAGCTAAAGAATTTGCTTTGTAATCCTAATACATGTGGATGTAATCAGACTAGATGTACAAAATTGTGTGTGATTCTATTTGAAAATTTGAAAATACTATAACATTTGAAAAATTATATTTTAAAAACAAGGAATCATGCAGGGTAATATATCTCTAAATAATCAAAAAGATTCCTTGACAGTTAAGATTTTATCATATTTATCTTTTCATAATGTAATGTGTAAAATATTAAAGGTAAGTAGGAATCTTTGTGTCGCATCTTTTCTTTTTTTGCAATAAATTTAGTGTGTGTCCTTTCATCTTCCATTCAAATTTTGTCCTTTCACAAACATATACTATATCCAAAGTACATAGTATTGGTCTTTGTGTCTGTTTGTTTGTTTATTTATTTATCTGGGTGCCAGGAATGGAACTCAGGAACTCATGCTTGCCAGGCAGGTGCTGAACTACTGGGCTAAATTCCCAGCTCTGGTCTTTGTGTTTAAAATTATGCTTTTCAAATGAATTATCCTACACAATCATTCTGCATGTTTTCTTTTGGCTTTTGATCTACAGTGTTCCATATCTGCACAATTGCAATGTTCTTGTCAGTCAAAATTAGTATTCTGTAGTATCCTTAGAGTAGAAGTAGAAGCATATACATATTTTTAAATAGTGGATTACCTTTGCCTGCTTTATGATATTCTGATATTCTAGCATTCAAACATATCAATATACACATACTTATTCATTCTTTTGATAAGCATTTGTGTTTGGGCCAATAGTTTGCTTGTACGAACCACACTGAAGTGGATATCCTGATATCTATCTTTGTGCAAACATGCGTGAGTTTCTCTTAGGTATGTATTGTGAACTATGGTTCTCCAAAGAAGCTGCATCAATTTTTATATCTCTCAAAATGTCCACCTTTTAGAAAGGGGCTAAATAACTGGGTGTTAATCGACTTTTAGAACTGGGGACTAAAAGGGAATTTTAGAACTGGGTGTTCCTTGTACATTTGTTGCATCAAACCTCTTTGATGATGTTTTGTTTTTAACTGACAAAACAGGTCGGAAATTTCTAGTGTTAATAAAGGCAAATTCAGTGGACAATTAGGATTAATGATTCTTTCCATATTTGAGTGCGTAGTTTAAAATATTAAAAGCTGTAATGCTTTCAAAGGTAAGAAACATACAAGTTTTCAAGGGTTTACCCAAGCCTATAATCTGTGATCTCACATGTCAGAAAATAACTAAAAATGAGAACTACCTTTAATTATTATAGATCTGTATGCCTTGTAATTAGGAAGTCTAGTTGATGACCAAAAAATTGTACAACAAAGGAAATAGGAAATTATAGAGTAGTGAATAAAAGAAACTACTTATAAATTCAAACTTACTAATTCAGTAAGCCTTTGTCTAGTGAATGCACTCCATTGAGGTCAAGCTAAAAGCGTTCTGAATCTGAGACTTATGTTTGACCTCCACTAGAGAAATGTTTGGCTGCTATATAGCCATACTTCCCTGGATTAGCAGCCAAGAAAAATCAGTTTCATGGTACAAAAGAGAATTAGGGACGTCAGAGTTCACATAACAATTTCCAGTAGTCTCTCTCACTTCTTGTTAACCACTCTTGGTTCTGGGTTGCTAGAACCAGCACCGTCATGTGTTAGAGACTGCCTGAACCCAGACGTGGATTAAATCCATTTTACTGTTCTGGTACTGCAAAAGACCAAAACCAAAATTAGACATTGTTTCTTAAGAAGTTTATATAACATGTCGCATAGGCAGAAAGAATAAACCTTTAAAAGACAGAGTCTGTTATAGGTGCTGCTTTTGTGATTCAACACTCCAGATGCAAAAATTTAGGTGATATGAATGAGATCTATGCAATTCTCTTATCTGTTTATCAAGATGCTTAAGGTCACTATTTTGTCTCAGGATGAAATAATATTAATAAAAATAATACCAATAATAATGCAGTGTAATAATTTAAAAGCTCATGTGAGCACTAGTATTATAAAATAAAGTGCATTCAGTGAACTATACAGAAAATGTGTTACTTATTCATTTTTATTAATAACCATATAGAATAGGATATTTATATAATCTGTTATAGACTATGTAAGGTATATTTACTTTATGTATTTATCACATGATAAATATTATGGGCACATTTTTATAAGCCCGCTTTTCTTCTAGGCAGAGCAGATCTTTTTGTTTTTGTTTTTGTTTTTGTTTTGGCAGTACTGGGGATTGAACTCAGGACCCTGCGCTTGCTAGGCAGGCGCTTATTCCACTGAGCTATATCCCCAGCCCCACAGAGCAGATCTTTAGTGCTGTTGAGAGGAGCATTGAGTAACTGTTGCTCTTATCCCTTCTGTAACAACCCACTACAAATTTAGTGGTTTAAAACAATAGCGTTCATTTAACTCATGAATCTGTAGTTTGGGTAATGCAGACAGCTCATTTCTTATTCACACAGCATCAGCTAGGATGGCCTGGGTACCTCCATGGCAGAGCACTGGCATAACTAGAAAACGCACTCACTTCCACATCTGAAAGTTAATACTGGATAATTCACGAGACCTCCACTGGGAGTCTTGGTCAGAAGGGTCACTTACACATGGTTCCCTGTGTGACTGGTTAGCTCCCTTATAGATAGCATGCTGGCTGTGTTCAAAGAGAGGGCAACCCAAGAGAACAAAGTGGGTGGAAATTGTGTGTGTGTGTGTGTGTGTGTGTGTGTGTGTGTGTGTGTGTGTGATTTTTATGATTTAATCACCATATTCTGTTGGTTGACACAGTTGCACCTGTCCATCTGGAGTAAAGGAAAAGGCTTTTCCTTGATGAGGGGAATGTGAGTGTTACTCCACAACAAAATTTTCACTACAAGGATTTGTGTAAAAGTCCGGAGAGGGGTCAGTATTGAAGATCTGGGGGCCATTAGTTAACCTATAGTAATTGAAGCCCAGAGAAAAGATGAGATTACTTCTGAAGAGCATATCAAGGAAAAGATGTGGACCAAGAATGAAACTCTAAAACACAACAAGCACTTAGGAGGTGGGCTAGTGGCATGTGTTGTGGTCAACTTTTGGAAAATACAACTTGCTACAGGGTGCGTGGAAATTGAATAGGCCTTAAGAGCTAAACTGTTCTTTGCTGTAGATTGAACGGTCAGGGAGAACACTTTAGAGGTAGAGAGAAAAGAGAATGGTGTGGCTGCTGTGGAAAGCAAAATTAGGAAAGATTTGAGGTGTGCAGGGGGAATTAGACATTTTGCTCTTCTGTTTCATAAATATCTATGCATTTATCACTGTCCCTGGAGTTTGATTTTTAGTTATAAAGATGTATTGTGCCTGTTTTAAAAGAAGCAGCTGGGATAGAGCAGGTGGTGTACAGTTACCCAGTCACATTCAGGGTATACCAAAAGAACACCTACATAGCCAAATACTATAGTTTCGCCAGTGACTTCCAAATCTGATTCACTCTAGAGCAAGTTCAGTTCAACAAGCATTTAACAGATATGGAGAATGTTTCAGGAAATACTAGTTATTAAGGATATAAAGGTGAGTAAAACCCCATTTCTGCTCTAAATCTAGTGAGATGGTCAGATTTATACGTTGAAAGTTTCGTTAAAATCCTTAAGGATTAAGGGTTTGGATTGTGAGGTCAAAATGCCCAACTCTGGGTAACTGATTTACTTCTCTAAGCCTCAACTCCATCAATTATAAAAAGGGGAAAGTACTTGTGCCTTAGAGAGCTGATGGGAGGATTAAATGAAATGAAAATATATGTAAAATACTTAGCACAGTGCTGGGCACAAGGAAAGTACTCACAGATGAGTAGTTATTACCTAATGTAGTAAAATGATAAATGTTAAGGTATAAATACCTTCTAGGATCCCTTGAGGATACAGGGCGTGAGGCAGTAAAGTGCTTCATGAGCCCATACACAGGAGCAGAACAAGGTGAAAAGTTGTGACTTTTGTTAAAACATGATTATGAATTAAAGGAGGCGAGACCACTGCATTATACCAAAGCCCAAGGTCCTTCTAAAACAGCGATTACACAAGTCCCATGCCTGTGAAGTCAGCACTGCCCCTATGACACCTCTGTGGAAATTAGAAAAAGGCAGTCCTTCTTCCAGGTAGCTCGCCTTCCTCACTTGTTCCATCAGCTGGAGCATACGTTGCGCAACCAGGCATAGCAGTCATTCTTCAAACTCTGCACATCTAAGTTCACTCCTCTATGCACCTCCCAAGTACATCCTTTCTCTCCTATTTCCAAAATCAATTAATGAATTCATTATTCACTGGGTTCAGCAGGGCAGAAATGTGAGAGCCGTTTGTACTGGCCCCTCTGCATTTCTCCCTCACCATCAGTCAGTAAGGGGTGTCAGTTTCATCTCCTAAACATTGCACTGTATGACTGGACACTTACGTTAACTCAGGAGTTTTGGAGGAGGCTTCTTGGAGGATTTTACGACTGACTTCTGCCCTGAAAGAGGAGTGAGTCTTATCTGAAGAAGAAGAAAAGATAAAGAGGGTAAATACAGAGGATCCAGGAGACCCATAGTGTGACACGAAGGCGAAACCACCAGAAACTTCACAATGCAAGGGCACAAAGCGTGAGGTATGAGAAGAAAATTGAGATGAGGGTAAGGAGGTGGCCATGGATTATTAAGGCTTCATGTCAAGCCAGATGAGCTGGGCTTCAGTCTGATGGCAGGAAGGGTCCACCGGTAGATTTTAAGTGGGGAGTTGGTATGGTTAGATCTGGCTTTCATAACAAAAACTAAGGCTTTGATGACCTTAATGGGAACGAGGCTGCATACAAGAAGAGGAGTTATTTAATCATTGCAATATCCTGGGTTAAAAACACGGTCTGAACTGAAGCAGCGGGAGTAAGGCCAAGTGAAAGGTTAGGTGGTAAAACTGGCACCGCTTGGTGCATTGTGAGTAGAAAGTGAAGCGGAATCATCACAGGTAGGTGGCCCTCATGTTTTTGTTTTGGGTGACTTAGTGAATAGTAGACATATTGATTATAGAAACAGAAGAGGAAGGATGTGTTTGGGGTGCATAATGGGATAAATATAGATATTGAGAGTTGGAAAAACTTAAGTAATCCACAAGTGGATTTATGTAAAACGTGAAGAGAGGTGCTGAAACCCCCACAGAGGGTTCGGGTCTTCCACCTGGTTATATGGCACACAGATGCAAAATAAAGAGAAAAAGTTCTGCAGATGAGAAGCTCTGAGCTGACCAGTGTTCTCTGTGGAACAAAAAGCCATGGGTCCAAAACCTCACGGCTTTTATTGCTGTCAACCAGGGAGGTAGTGGTTGGGGGGGTTTGCGGCAGAGTGCTAGGGAAAAGAAACTTTGCAGACATTGGCTGTAAAGAGAAACAAAGCAATTTTGTACCAGGCACAAAGGCTCTCCAATTAGCAATGTAATGGATAGTTTGATGTGTGCAAGGCTGGCAACTTCACTGCCAGGAAGGTATAATTTTTATTGAGTCCTGTGGCCTCAACTGAGATGTTATCTCACATTTTAGTCCTGGAATCTCACAGGCTTCTTCTGGAGCCCTAATTCCAGCCATCAGTTGGCGGGGGGGGGGGGGGTGTCCTCACCCTGTAATGAGATGAGCTGGTATCTTGGCAGACTCAGTCACAGTCTTTTAACCAATTAGGGAACATCTGGTTCTAGATAGCCAACTCTGCATATCTCAGGGAAGTTTTGAAGGTTGGAAGGGAAAGAGGGAGGCAAGGGGTTTTATTTCTCAGGAGAGCACAGTGCAGGGGTCTTTCACAAAGAGGGATTGGTGTTAAAGGTTTGGAGACCTTTAACACGCTGATTGTAAGAGTTCAGAGAGTAGATAGGGCTAGTGAAGAAGAGCCATGAAGAAAAAGATGTGGACCAAGACCAGAAACTTAAAACACAACAGCACTTAAGAGATGGGTAGAGGAAGAAAGTGAATGAGAAGAACGGGTCAGAGAGGAAAAGGAGAGGAACAGAGGAGATGAATTTAAGAAACCAAGAAAGGAGAGCACTCAAGAATTCTGAAGCTATCACAGTTCGAAGGTGGTGACACTGATTGTGGATATTTTGCTTTTCCCTTTCTGAAAACCACTAAAGAGTGACAATGAGAGTGAGAAAATAGAAGAGCAGAAAGTAGGAGACAACTAAAGACTCAGTTCAAGGGGCTGGGGATATAGCTCAGTGGAATAAGCGCTTGCCTAGCAAGCGCAGGGTCCTGAGTTCGATCCCCAGTACCGCAAAAAAAAAAAAAAAAAAAGCCTCAAGACTCAGTTCAAAAATAGGTGGGAATGGTGCTAGAAGTTTAGAAATTAAGCAAAGATATTTACTGAAGGAAATAGGGAACACATAACTATGACCATCATAAAAAGCTCACAGAGTAAACTTCTTGGAGACAGTAGACTTAACCTAAGGGGCAAAATGTAAAACCTTTTTGGGAATGGAGAACATACCATGTGAGACCATCTGTGGGATAAATTGATAGACGTGGGATGGCTGGATCAAAATGAATACTCCTTGGAATTTTTGGTAAATACTGTCAAATTGCCCCGCACAGATTTTTAAATGCAATTACACACCAACCAGCATTGCATAAAAAGAACTATACTCTTGCCAGGAGTGTGTTACAGAACTTCTGGATCTGTGCATATACCCATAAAAATCAGTATTTATGCTTATCTTTATACGTATGTCTCTTCTTGTGAGGACATTTATACTTCATTTCATACAAACAAGAACTATTTCTCTTTAATACTGTTTTTGAGGAACTTTGACTATACTAGGCAGATCAATCACTTGCAAGGTGTGATAATTTTCTTTTATTTTTTCTAAAAACTTTTGTGGGTTTTCCCCTTATAGTTTTTAAAAATTAGCGGAGGCAATTACGATATTCTGGGAGGTTGAGGCAGGAGGATTTAAGTTTGAACTCAGCCTGGGTAACTTAGAAATTTAACAAGACTTTGTCTCAGAATGTTTTAAAAATGTGACTTACAAAGACCTAAATATGCATCTCAGGGCAAAGGCTCTGAGTCCCAAGTAAAACATCCTAGTAATAATTATTATAAATGCGGTAACATTCGTGTTCCTTTTAAATTCTGATCAGTACATGTTTGCAGCACATACTGGCGCTGTTCTTTGTGGGTAGTTGGTACATGAACACAGCTCGTTTCATACTGTTTTCTTTCCTTTCACCTCCCCTCTTCCCTCCCTCATCGCTAGATTCCCTTCCTATTTGCAAAAGATCTAGCGCCCTATTTCCTATGATCGATCTATAATTTTGCTCTTTAAATTATTTACATTTGTTTTCTCACGTAAGGGAAACTATATGATACTAAAACTTCTGTATCTGATTTGTTTCCCTTAACGTTTTTGTCTCGAAGTGCATTCATTTTCCTACCAATGACTCAAATGTATCCTTCTTTATGGCCGTGTACTACTCTGCTGTAAAAACTGATGTTCTCTTTGATGGCTTTTCAGCTTGGGAATACACTGAAAGAACTTTTCTCATTTCAGCCATTTAATCATTAAAGAAGCTGTCATAATTTTGTTCCATATTTGTCCACTTTCCAAAACTTACAAAGTATTTTCAGCTTTCATCTCGCTTCATCTCTGACCATTAGGTTTCATAAAAGAAATGCTAGGTCTATAGCTTAGCTTGTTGAATACTCCCTGTATAAGAATACGATTTTGTGTTGTTTTAAGGGTAATGTTTGAGAATAATTTGTTTATTTTAATGAACTATTTAAAAATGAATATTTGCAGATGCAGTTTCAACTAACAGAAAGAAGTAGAGTTTTATGTGTTGTATGGGTCATTCATAATAAAAACAGCTATGCTATCATTAGTGGTTTAATTATCATGAAGTTGGCGAACAAATTCAAATATTTACTTACAACTATTTTATTTTATTTTATTGTTAGTACCATACAACCAAACTCATACTTCCAAAATTCCTTAGCAAATTTATATTATCTTAAACTTTTAAGTCAATATCCCTTGGGATTTTATCATTAGAATTAACTTTTGACTATCATAGAACAACTCTTTGCTTTGGGTATATAGAATATGGTTTTATGATGCTTTTGATTAAGTATAGATTTAACTTAAATTTTGTGCTTGCCATTCACAAATATTCTTTAACTTTATCCTGTATCTACTAATGGTTTGCATTCAAAAATGCACTTATATGAGTAACTTCAAGTTTTCTATTACATAGAAATAAAATTGTGACCTCGGTTTTACTTATAATTTTAAGCAAAGTTCATTTGTCAATTACACACTTGATAACCAAACTAGTTTCATCTAGACCTATATCTGAATTCTTATAAGGCAACCCACGTTTTATTTTCAGAGCTAGAACTCATTTTCATTCATCAATGTACAGAGATATATACTATTCATGAGGGACTTTTAAATAATTTTGTGTGTTTTTGTTTAAAAAATCTAATTTTCTATTTTAAAATATTTTTTCTTGCTATATTCACCTCGACATATTCATGGTCGATAATTAAAACGGTATTTTGTCCTTATCTTTCCTCATTTAGTATGAATAACATTTTTCACATACAGTTATGCCATTTTAATTTTATCATCTCAAATCTAAAATGCCAAAATGTCTAGTTACTTTGCAAGTATGATATTATTGAATCTCCTATGTAAATGTGTAACTGCTTGAAAATCTGTCCTTCAGAGTACCTTGGGTAAACAGAGAACGATTCCAGTTTAAGTGTCCTTTTGATATCTGCTCTGATTATCATTGCTTTATTGACTTTGTGACTTGAAATGAGGGTGCAATAAAATGTATGAAAGAATAAAGTAAGTGGCTGGCAATAACTTTATGCCCAAGAATATTTGAAACACATATTTGTTTCATGGATTCAAGGGTGCACATAAAGATAGTCGTATAATGTCATAAGATATGGGTCAGCTTTTGATGCATTTATAGATGCTAAATAAATATTAACTAAAGGAGTGAGATTTAGCATTTTTGCAGGATGCTGTAGTTCATGACCATGGCTCAGCATGAAGGATGAGTGATTAGTTGGAGTCTGGGTCCAGTTCAGCCTCCAGGAAGGGCCTGAAGGGCTGCCTTCATGGAGACCCCTCAGCATAAGAGTCTCAGGAATAGCTAAACACCATATGGTTTTTTTAAAAGGGAATATAAATAGGTGCCAGAAGAAAGAAGTGAGAAAGGTCCAGCAAGCCAATGATTTCATAAGGGAGGTCTGCTGCTGTATTTACAAGGTAAACTATTGTTATGGTTGATACATTGTGTCAACTTGGGGAGTCTAGAGGTTTAACTAAGTAACTCAACAGTTGTAAATCTTGGGGTAAACAGGATATGCCCTTACCCTTGTGGGATGTTGTTTATGTTAATTTGGAAAGCTTTAAAGGTTAACTGTGTGATTCAGGAGAAAGCCAGGGTGCTTTGTAAACATCCTGAGCCTGTGGAAGAGGAGGACATAGAGGTTATATGAGAGGTACATGCCCCCTGGGCGGGGGTAGACTGTTTACAATGTAGGGGAGAAAAGGAGGCTGCTTACAGCCATTCCTCCCTTTTGCTGGTTGTTTTTGCTGTGCTCTGCTGCCCTAAACAGTTTGCCGTCTGCCATGTGCCATTCTGCCTCATAATCAGCCAAATATAGACTAAAACCTCCACAAACTATAAGCTAAATAAACCTTTCCTTTCTTCATCTTGGGTGTTGGGTATTTTGTCTTAGCAACGAAAAAAAAGTAACCAAGACAAAATTTGGTACCAGGAGTGGGGTCGTTGCTGTTACTATACCTGACCATGTGGTTCAAGAGCCTTTGGAAATGGCTCTTGAAGAGTTTGGAAAGGTTCAGAGATGTCGCCTGAAAGGGATGCACGAACACCTTCGGCTGTTCTGTATGGGAGATTCTGGTCAGAGTTGAGAAGACCAGAAGGCCAATAGAAATACTGCCAGTAAAGACCAGATTTGGAAGGTTTCTGTCGGGAAGGACTGCATTGGTTGTTGGACTCCAGATGATGTATGTTATGGTTTGGCAAAAAGTTTGTCTGCATTTTGCTCATGTCCAGAGCCTTTGCCTAAGACTGAGATTAAGGGCGGCAGCAAACTGATTAATCTGACAAAAGAAATTTCAAGGCAGTCAAATATTGGGGCAGTGGCATGGCTATTGTTGGCAGTTTTTAGCCAGATCTATACTAAAAATCAAGAACAAAGAGCCCAGCAGCATGATTTAAAATGTTGTGCGTTTGGCCGGAAAAAAAAAACTCCAATAAAGCTTTCCAAATGAACATAAACAATATCCCACAAGGATAAGGGCATATCCTGTTTACCCCAAAATTTACAACTGTTAAGTTACTTAGTTAAACCTCTAAACTCCCCAAGTTGACACAATATATCAACCATAACAACTATAATTTCAGATTCAACTGGACTGTAGCATCATCAGATAATTGGCTTCTCAATTTTCTAGGGTCAAATTACAAGCAAGATGAATAACAGAGATTGGTGGCCAGACCTGAAGTCCTCTTCAAATGTGGGTCATCTTCTCTAGGCACCTGCAGATGAGAGCATACAGGAATACTGAGTTTAGAAAGGTGCCTGCCAGACACAGAGGAACCTAGGATTCAGGCAGTATTAATGGAAAGTTGATGGTGGACCCCTTTAGTACAATTAGGTCTGATGAAAATGTGATTCATGCACCCTATTCTATCTGAGAGAGAATACAGTGTTTACTGGAAATGACATTAGGAACTATACATAGAGGGAATTCTGCAGCCCAAAAGTACCATTCATGAGGTAGTAAACAGCAGCCAATAAAATACCCAGAGTGACCATATTTTTTTAATCATAATCCTTAAAGACATAGGTGGGGCAACCAGGCTCTGCCATTATAAGAGATATCCTTGGAGCAGCAGGGAGGCTCACCTCTCCCCAGTTGATTATACAAAAAACAGGAGGTGTAAGTGTATGTGCCCATTATATAATGCCACTTACTTTGGTATACAGTTAGACAGAGGCAGAATGAAAAAGAATCCTTTTACCTTTGCTGTCTTAGAGTTATAGGTGACTTGTACCACTGTAGCCAGGACAAGGTTTTCTGGAGTGGAAGGAATGCTGGCTTTTTGTGGAGTCTGTTCAGCCTGTGCAGTGAGCAGTTTAATCTTTCCCCAGCTGTCTAATCTCTTGTGCTGTAGAGGGCAATGGATTCATTCTACTCCTATTGTTGCCTATCTCTGGAGGGGAAGCACCATCTTCTACAGCTCAGGGATGTGGTTTTTTCTCATCTGGCGATAGAACAGGTGTGTACCCCTCTCCAAGTGAGCAATTCCATAGGTCCCAGCCCTTATGTTTAGAAAACGTCTTTCCTTTGTGGGAATAAAATGTTTTCCACTGTTGTGATGCTGTCTGGGTCACAATTTTAAAAATTTAAAAGAAAGAGTGATTTATATAATTGTTCCTGTGAGTAAAGTCTCTCTTACCATATTTCCCCCTTTTTGTTTTAATAATTGAGTTTTAAACAGTAAATCTTTGCCAGTGCGGTGGCTCAGCAGGTACCAGCATCCCCTGTGGATGTGTAGTTGGCATGTGACATAGGTATCAGTTGATGTGTGTTACTGTTACTCCTTTTAAACATTCTGAATCTTTGGAAGAGGTCTAATGTCTTCTCCATGGCGCTTTTCATACAAATCTACATGGAGAAATTACTGGTCTCCAGGGCAGACTTCAGGCGCAACCTGATAAGCTTGAAATGCAGGCTGAGATAGGAGGATTGCTTTGAGTTAGAGGCCAGCTTGGGCTACTAACTGAGTGTAAAGCCTGCCTGAATTACATGGTGAGACCCTGTCTCAAAAAACCAAAAGAAAAAAAGTAAATTGTTGCCCCAAGGGGTGACTGGGAGATCAAAACCAAAGGGTTTATATGGTGGCTCTTTGACCCTTTGGCTCTCTGGAGTGGTGCAGGTTAAAGGGAATTTGTTTTGCGTGGGGGTTTAGAGCTACCAACTCCTGACCGGTAGATATCAACAGAGAAATGAATATATTTAAGTTTGCCAAAAGATTCATAAGGAGTCATGTCCACTTGCCAAATTTCTTTGCCTTTTAAATCATGGGACAGGGACTTCTGGGACGATGGCGACTGGGTAGGCAGCAGAGAGAGAACCTCCCAGAGGATTACCACCCAGACAATGGGATATAGCAATATGAAGACAGAAAGGAGAGAGGTGTGTACCCTGAACCCAAGAAGGATCTGAAATGGGAACTGAAGCCCTAGGAAAGACCAAGCAAAACCTTTCCCCGAGGAAAGGATTGCAGGGCCGCCGCGGCACAGTCGGAGGGAGAAGAGACGGAGAAAGAGGAAGCCACTGCTTCAAACACACTCTTGGCCCAAGCCCTCGTTCCAGCAATCGCAGCTTCAGCTTCGGAGACCCACGGTCATGGAAGCCTCCCGACTCTGCCAGGGGAGAGCGGAGTTCCAAGAGCTGGTCCAGGTCTGGAGAGGAGAGGGCGCAGCCAGGAAAAGAGGCAATGGTGGTTGAGAACTGTGATCAAATCCAGTGTGAGGATGAGAGGTTGCAACAGCCACTGAAGCAGAGTCCCCACCCTGCAGCAACCTTCCTAATCAGCACCTGGAGGCAAGGTGGAGCCAGAGCAGCTAGTACGCATCCCACCACGCCCAGCTCTATGCCTGCCTCGAGGCTGTGGCCTCCTGCCTTTCCACTGTGTGGGCGTCTGCCAGTGGGGAGCGGTGGGGTGCATCGGAAGCAACATCAGAGCTACAGCAACTCCCAGGGATCCAGCCAAGGAACAAACGGGAACTGGAGCACAACAGCAAGAGAGAGCTGCAGATGGAGGTGGATCACACAGCCCCACGCCCTCCTCACTCCAACATCAAGCAGGAAGCATGAACGGAGTTACTGGGCTTCAGCTCCCACCCTGAACGCCCTCTGTGAGCACTTTGAGCCTCGGTGGCCTGCGCAATCACCACCTGTTCCTGACAGCAATGGGACGAGTCCACAGGCTTCAGGACTCTCCCCAAACTACTAATACGAGCAACAAGAGTGTCACCATACTGCTTGCATATATGAACCTTGTATGAACCCATGGTGACCGGGTAGGCAGCAGAGAGAGAACCTCCCCGAGGAATGCCACTCAAACATAGGAATATACCAACATGTGAAGGACAGAAAGGAAAGAGGTGGATATCCTGAACTCAAGAAGGATCTGAAATGGGAACTGAAACCCTAGGAAAGACTAAGCAAAACCTCCTCTGGAGGAGGGGATCAGAGATCTGCTATGGCACAGTTGGAGGGAGACGAGATGGAGAGGGAGGAGGTCGCTGCTCCAAGCACACCCTTGGCCCACGCCCTCGTTTTGGCATCCGCAGCTTCAGCTTAGGAGACCCATTGCCCAGCTGCAAGGGGTGGGGAATGGTAATGCTGGAGATCAGGAGGAGGTGGGAGAAGAAAGGGCCTCTGGCATCAAGGCAACGGGACAGAACCAAAAGGGTCACAGAGGGCGCCCCGATGGGGGTGTGTGCCCCGTGGCTGCTCTGCTGAGGGCCCTGAGGCTGAGCCACGGTGGGCCCCGCGGCTGCTCTGCTGCTGTTCCGCAGTGGTCCCGCTCAGGGCACCTCATGGACTGGACCCGCCCCCACTCATAGCACTATGACAGGGTGGAGCCGGGCGGTCCCCTGTGAGCATATGTGCTTTCCCACCTCCAACCATGGCAGTTTGTATACACCCATGTATGTTATAGTATAGTCTGAGGCAGCTATATCTCTTCCCAAGGCTAGAGTCCAAGGATATAGATAAACCCAGGAGTACAGTTATTATCACAGGGAAGATGACTGATTGAGTGGTAGGGCAATGGAGATGAGGGAGGAGAAAAATTCAATGATCAAATGGGCCATCATCTGTGTAACTGAGTTACAAAGGTGAAGGTAACATTATGTAGGACAGCATCCAGAGCTAATTCCCTTCTATGTTCTGTATAATTCTGTATTTCCTCAATCGTTTTTGTATTAACAGAAGTGAAGATAACTTTATATTATACAGCATCCAGTGCAAATCCCATACTATCTTCTCTATAGTTTGGTATTTCCTTTAATGTTTTTGTGTTAACTAATGTGAAGATAACTATGCAATACAACGTCCAGTGCTAATTCCCTACTATATTGTGTCTAACTTTGTATTTTCTGTATTGTTTATGGCTTTTCTGGTTCATATGTCTCCATTCTTTTGCCTTTAAAATAAAATAAAAAAAATTAAAAAAAATCATGGGACTAACTGCTGCCTGAGGAGTAGATTTATCAATCATAGTTGTCTTAGAAGTTGAATCTCTGCAGAATGTTAATAGATAACAATTAAAAAGTTTCACAGAGTAAACCTGAGATCAAGGGCAATGTGGTATTTTAGATAACAATCACAATGACATTATTACCACTCTGTGTTTTGTAATTATCCGTGAGACACATTTAAATGTTCATCTTAGTATAGAACATTTTAGTTATTTTATCTAATCATAAGATACTAAATGACATAAACTTTTAGCTAAATTTGTATCTTTTAATAGAATGTCATGTAAGAAGAATGTACTTGTCTATAAATGTACTTTATAGGTTATTAACCTCTAACCTTTCAATTTGTAGGGTAATCTTGCCTGGAGTGCATATTTCCTGTTAATGCTATATGTTATGGTTGATACATTGTGTCAACTTGGGGAATCTAGAGGTTTAGCCGAGTGACTCAGGAGGAAGCTGGGGTGCTTAATTTGTGTACATCTTGAGCCTGTGAAAGGGGAAGGCATGGAGATTGTGTAAAAAGTTCACGACCCCTGGGTGGGGGTAGGCTGTTTACAGTGTAGGGGGAATAAAGAGGCTGCTTGCAGCCATTCCTCCCTTTTGCTCTGGTTGTTTTTGCTGTGCTCTGCTGCCACGAACAGTTTGCTCTCTGCCGCGTGCTACTCTGCCTCTAAGCAGCCAAGTACGGACTGAAACCTCCACAAACTGTAAGCTTAATAAACCTTTCCTTCCTTCATTTTGGGTGTTGGGTATTTTGCCTCAGCAACGAGAAAAAAAGGTAACCGAGACACTATAACATAATTAATAACTATAAACGTAAGTATGAAAAGATAAACATCATCTGGTTGGCTGTATATATGTACATTTCATCAAAAATAGCTGAAACCCACGTAAGGCAAAGACAGGTGAGGGAGCCTAAAATACTTTATCACCATCAATCACCTGTGATGAGAAGTTTTTCAGTTTTGTATCTTTCAAGAACTGTACACTTGGGAAGCACAAATATAAAATTAATATAATTAATATACCATGGTATATTAATATACCATGACATTAGCAATAAATGGTATTGCAGCTACATGGAAATCTTTACATATTTTAGTTTCTACAAGTAAAACAAATATTAGGCTCCTTTAACAGGTTTTATAAGGTCTGAATATATTGACAAGAATCTTACAGCTCTGATAAGCTTTGGACACAGTGCTAATGACCTCAGCACTTGTACACAAGTGTATTTCATATGTACAATAACAAAAATGCTTGTTTAGTCAAAGTTGATATATGTACATCAACTTTAAATGTCAGGACCAAATTTAAAGATATTTAAATTTTGATCATTTTATATGTTCATGGTTGAAACATATATTGTACAAAAGAGGGTACCTATTAGTTAGTTTGTATGTATTAAGCTTGTGTAGTCTAAACTCCATTAAACTTAACTTGAAAGCTTAGAATCACAATACATCACATTTTTAGATGTGTACCTATCTATATGACCAAATATATGCTATATCATAAACTAAGATAAAAGTTGTTTATTTAACCAACCATGAACTGATTATTGAAAACAGTTTATAGGTTAACATTCAAACAGTTCTTTTATTTCTTGAATTTATTTTTTAGTAGCTAAAAGCCTAACGATGAGGACACAAGGAACTTACTTTAGTAAAATATAGAACCTTTGTTTTTAAATTTAGCTTTGTAAGTTTAACCAAGAGTATCTCAATATTTTAAGAAAACTATATTGTTTTACAGATAGAAATTTAACCTTTTAATTATAGCCCAAAGCATTTACTTTAGAGGACTCATCAAAACAGGTAACAGTTATTTAAAGCTACTTATGTATTATTTTTAACAAGGAAAAGCCCTTGAAGTATACAGACAGTAATAGACACAAAGCATTTATAAAACTGATTTTATCTGAGTTATCTAATAAACTGGATGAAATTATGTTATCAACTTTAAAGGCATTTTCACTCTCACCAACTGATTTAAATTAGCCTACTGTTAAGCTATATGAACTACAAACATTTGAGAAAATAAAGTCTTGGGTGTTTATTTATCTGTAAGCCAGTTTATGTAGAGCTTTTAGAGGACAATATATACTGTATTTAAAAGTTCACACACAGAAACACATATTAACCTAAATCATATGTAACTTTTATCAGACTTTAAGGCTTTTATTTATATGTAAGCCTCAAGCATGTTAGTTTTTATCTGGTAACGTTTTAAATAAGTTTGGCTACCCTGAAAACATACAGAAGTGGTCTTCCCATGGATACAGAAAAAAGGACAACAAAGAAGTAAAAATAAAAGGAATTTGTTGAGCTCACACATTAAGCAGATGGACAAACATACAAAAACATAAGACAGGTATTTTTAAACCAGAGTGCACTCAGATGTATTGATGAAGTAGAATTACAATAATCCTTTTACAAGCTTTAGGTTTATAACTATAAACAGAGTAGTCAGAACTTTTCCAATAGGTCGTCAATTAGCAGAGAGATCTTTTAATAAGTGTCAGAAGGAAAGAACCCTTTTATACCTGTGAAAACAGAGCCATATTAAGAAAGGATTTAGGTTGACAGTTTATCTTATTGGAATAACCTGTTTCCATTTAGAACTGTTAATAAAATCACAAGGATCCCTAGGAATATTTTTTGTTCTATTAATGAACTTATCTGTGCCACAAAAACCAGTCCACCCTGTGGAGTAGCATCCTAGGAGGGAGAGTGGGAGTGAAAACAGTTAATTTGCAGTTTTGCCTAAGAGTAGAAAGGCTGAAAAAGTTGGACTAAAATGTTTACATCTGCTCCTCAAGAGTCCAGAGAGTCAAATCCAGACCAGTTTTTAAGAATATAGCCCAGAGATAAGTGAAGTTCAGCTTCACTCTGGAAGGGTCATAGGGAGGGGGAAATCCACCACTCTGTAAACACAGTCCCAAAGGTCAGCAGCCATGGAGAGGAGAACCACCCTGGAGCACGAGAAGCAAATCCCAGCACTCTCCAGGGCACAAAGACAACCAAGACCAAAAGCTTTTTCCAGGTGCATCTCCAGTCCTTAGCAAAACATACTCCAAAGACAGAAGCTGCAATTGATGTCAATCATATTGTCGAGCAGAAAATCAATCAGAAAACCCGAGCAACTGGTTTTTAACTGAGAGAAAGAGAAAGGGGGCAGCGAGAACCATAGGACAGATGGAGATGTTACTTTAAGCTTTATAATTTGGGGCTCACGTGTGTATGTGCTTGAGTCTGTGAAAAAATACTGATGGGGGCTCCTATTTCCTGATAAATTCAGTCCAGTTTAACACAACTTGTTGGATTTACTTTTGTTGTTTTTAGTTTTCTTCTTTTTTTTCCTATTATTATTTTTCTTCTCTTCCCATTTTCCTTCCTTTTTCTTTTCCCATTTTTTTTTTGTAAAGCACATCCAACTAGCATATGATAGTATAATTTCAGACACCTCCCACCTCTCTGGGTCCCCTAGGAGACTGGAGGAGGAAGAATGCCCTCAGAGGGAACTAAAGGAGGAAGAGGAAGTTCTGTAAGGGCCCTTCCTTTGTTTCCGTAGATCAAGTAGTGACCCTGCAAAGATGCCACGTAGCAAGGTGTGCCCCTTTTACAGGACCTAATGGGTCTCTCAGTGTTTGGCCCACGTGGTCCTAGTCCTCCGTTTCAAGGATGTTCTCTAGAGGAGACCATTGACATTATCAATATTTAGTAAGTTGAGATTCAGAAACTTTACATACAGATGTCTTTAAGAGACAGTGTAAATGTTGCTTACATTGCTATTCCTCTTTGGATAAAGTTTGATCCACACTGTATGAACAAAAGTAAAAGAGCAAAAGGAACAAACGGACCACCCCAGCTCACTTCGGAATTGCACAGTTAAAAGACAACCTTCGGCCGCGCTGAAGGCATTCCAGGGTATCCTGCGGCTGTCTCTGCCCGGTCATGGGATGTAAAGTTGGACGTCCTTGTTCCTTTCCCAGGCTTTGGAAAGTTGATCCTCTCTGTTCAGTTGCACCAACTTATACCTCACTGGGGGCACCACTGGTTGCAGTTCACAACTGTGGCATGGTACAGAGGATGAGTGATACCTTGGAGTCTGTGTCCAGTTTCAACCCCAAGCATGCCCGGAGGGGCTTCCTTAATAAGGACCCTGTAGCAGAAGAGTCTCAGGAAAAAACAACTCAGAACTGAAGCTTCTGTGGCTTTTTATTGATAGAAGCTGGAATCAAGGATAAAGGACAACAAAGGACTTCTGTGGGCGAATTCATGTAGGAGACAGGGGAAGGACGGGAAAGGTCAGGGTGGTCAGTTACCTGATCCACACTAGGGCCAATCTAAGTAATAAATCAGGGTATGGCTGGACAAGGGCCGGAGCACTCATTCCTTAAGGCACTGTGTTTTGACCATACTTGGACTTGTGGCCCTGCAGGCTGTTTTTTAATCTCTAGCCATGCATTCCTGGAGGTTTGGGGCATGCGTTCCAAAAGTCCCTTATCTCTCCATTGTCCATTGCATACACACCTCTGGCCAGCGCCGCCACCATAGGAGGCAAAGTGAGTACAGTTTGAATTAACATGTTTAACTTCTTTGCTGGAGAACAAAGAATCCCTCAACTTAGTAACCTGAGACGTAAACGTTGACAAACATGATCACACCACAGTGCTTCAAGTGATAGGGCGGGTGTGTTCCCCAGTCGCTGGAAAGTGGTCCACTTTCCTTTTCCTCCCCTCCTTTTCTTTGTAAATTAAAGACCAATTCTATTCAGATTTATTAGGAAAATGATAGGGGTAAAGGTTCTTTATTTCCCCTACTAAATTTCACATATGTAACGGAGGAATAGACTTTGGGTATGTCTATCTTAAGTAGGTTTGGCTGGACAAAAAGTTTCAAGCCACAGATTTGCTTGCAAGAAGCTTGTCGAAAAGTTCCCCTAGGAATTAATATTTATGAGGGACCAAAGGAAATAAGAACGGCGAGACAGAGAAATAGCTTTGATGCAATTGCTAAAATAGGTTTAGCTACTTCCAGGGGGACTTTGGAACTAGTGTGGCCCTTCACCCTTGAATCTGTATTAGTCACCAGAGGTGAGCTCCCTGCAGGAAAGAGACTTAATCTGGAACTAGAGGTTCTTTTTAGCTACTTTATGTGGGTTTGGCCAAAGCTACCTCAGACTGGTGAGATTTGATGTACTGGTCACTTAATCTCTTATGGTCAAGCTCTCTGTCTTCCTGTCTCCCAGGGCCCAATACTACTCCAGAACTCCAAGGAGCATTTTTTAATGGTATGTAACTCACTGTATCACATGGCATGGTTTGTACAGAACTCTAAAAATCTTGGTCTTGCAGACCACAAGTCTCCCACAAAGTATCTAAAATAGTATTTCTTTGTCTTTATAAGGTTAAACACACCCTCTCTGTAATTCAATACTGTACAAAGGCCTGTAATGTTTATGCTATGTTTTGCTCATATAATTTGATTGATCAAAATATAATCAATCAATATAGTGAACCAATGCAATATTTTACCAAATGACCAATTTAAGTCTTTTTGAACTGTTATGTTAGAGGGCAAAAAAACTAACCTAGCTCTGGTAAAGACTGTAAACATATGCACCTTACTGTTACTCAATGCTTGAGTCTGTACTTCAGTTACTTCCCAGGAAACTTGGGAGATTCGGTAAAAAGGAAAAAAAAAAAGGTTTATTGAAAGCTAACTCTGAATGAGACAAGGAGGCGTTTGCCTGAAAAATTTTTTAATTTTGTTTATTTTAAAGAGAATAATAAGAAAAGAACAATAGCAAAATACCAACAACATAGACAAAAACAAAACAAAGCAAAAACAATAAAAATGATACAGCGTTTCAGAAGAAAATGATAGGAATTAACAGTGGTTGTTATATTACATATTTTTATCTTCAACAAAGTTGCCTTTGCCTGAACATCGTTGCCTTACCTTGTTCTGTGTGCAAGGTTTTCATTACAAAGGAGTGGAAAGAGGACTATGCTAGACAATATATCACTTTGTTAGGGAAACGACGCCAGACCCCAAGCTCCAGGGCTCAGCATCTGCATGTTCCTACCTGCTAGTTTTCTGACACCGGCATTACAGTACTTTTCTGTCCTTCATCTGAGCTGAAGAAAGGAGTTTACACCTTCAAGCTTGAGGAAATTTGGAGAAGCAACTTATCTCTAAAAGAAACTTCCAACTTTCGAAGATCCATTGTCTTCGTCACTTGCTCATTGCTGGCACGTAACACCAGACACCCACAGCGTAAAGGAGGACAGGTTTATTGTGGCTCATGAGTTAGACATGTTATTCCTTGCATGGTGAAATGGCCCCAGGCAGAAGCGGCAGGGTATAAGGGTCTGTTCAGGGAAACCTGCTCACCTCATGGCACAGAGGAAGCAGAGAGTCAAGGGGGGAGGAGGGAAGAGAGGTATACTCTTCTAAGTCACACCGCGCAAAGTGCCTTGCCTCTTCTGACCGACCTTACGTCCTAGTGGCAAAGTAGCTACGATGCTGTCATCATACAGTTACCTTCCAAAAGCCCTACATGTGAGCACAGGAAGCTGCACGAGGACACACACATATAAACCATAATTCAGTTATATGTCTGCTTCAAGGGAATTCAAACTATTTCTATCTGTCCACTAGGGATAGAAAGTGACCTGTCCATCAAATCAAAGACAGTATACTGTGTACCTCAAGTCATAATTATCTGCTTTAGGAGAGAGGCCGCACCTGTTGTAAATACAGCTGGGACTAATTTTTTTTTTGTATCAAGTTTGCCATTGTTTACTGTCTTTGTACAGGATATATTGCCGTTTTACAGGAGCCATGCTCATCTCCTAGGTCTAAAAGGCTGTCATTAATCTTTGCCACCATCACTTCTCCCAAACCGGGGGTGAAATATTGTTTTAAAAATGTACTATACCGAGGAGGTACAGTTGCAGAGATTTTATGTTAGCAGAGGGGGTCCTGTTAACTGCTCATCAACTATAATTATTCATTTATGGACAAGAGTGGTAGCCTCCCCGGGGTGTATGGACCCACTGTGAGCTGGAACATGGCCAGGACTCCATTTAGTCCTTATCTTCGTGAGCTGGGGCTCTCAGCAGATAGAACCTGATGGTGCTTCAGTGTCAGCTCAAATTCTACACCCAAAGTCCTTGAAATATGAGCTATGATCAAAACAGACTCCATGTGTTCAAATTTTAAAAATTTGTTACAGTAAAAGATACACTGCTATTCACCCCCTTTTAACTACAACCCTCTCACTTCGGACACACTGATCTTGTCCTTCGTTTCACTTTCTCAAGCAGGAAGTCCTCTTTAACGAATGTCCTTAGTTGTGCTATTGTGGCTCCCTCCGTATCCTGAATCCGTGCAAAAGTTACTTTTCACAGTCATGTTGACTTTGGGAAATAGCCAGACGTCACCCAGTCCCAGCCCCGATGAGCAAAGTAAGTGACAACACATTGCAGTGTTTTCACAAGCCTGCTGTTAGGTTGGGTGTCACTTCGCAGCAGCATTCACCAAAGTTTTGGTGACCCTTTGTAGAGACACTCATGAAAGAGGACTTCTGCAGTAGCTTCAGAAAGTGGAATAATGATGTGTGTTCAAAGGGACAGGGAATATTTTTTTGGGGGGAAGGAGATGGTAAAATATCTTTTACTGTAATAGTTTGAAGAACAAAGGTAAGCATTCTCTGTACTTTCTGATCACTCTTTGTATTTGGCTTTTTTAAGGTTAGAAAATGGCCGTAGATAAGGTCCCTTTGGAGAATGATTAACAGTACTCTTTCCCCATTCACTTTCCAGGGAACCGTGGGATCCTTGGGGTCCTTGTTTTCAATGGGTAAAGCCCACTCCTCTTTACCAAGAACAGTTGTTATATAATTTTATTGATGTCCGGTGCAACTCTTATTTTGTAAACACCCCCCCTTACACAGCTCAGGGAGTTTAGGTTACACAAAACCAAGTTGCAAAAATTATACTTGCAGTCTTACATTTTTCTTTTGAGAAATAATGTTCTTTTTCTTAAGCCGAATACTATCCTGGAGAGACTAGAACTGCAGTAAATTTGCCCGGAATAAGACTGTGCTCAGATAACTTGTGTCTGAAAAGCAGAGATGACTGGCAAGGAGAATAGGTGAAAATGTCAGTATTTTCCTGAGACTCACAGGCGTTATGGACAATTTCTCATTCCTGGATTCTGTTACCTGGACTTTTCCCTTTCACTTTACTCCCACTGTTAGGGAAATTGTTGAGAAGAGAAAACTCAAATGATCTATATTTAGGACGCACAAAGCTGCTTTTGGTGCATGCACATCTGCAAGCAATTAACACGTAATTTAGGTAAACTTTCTTACTTATCAATAACCCAAATGTGAATAAATGAAAACTTCCTTTTGCAGCCCAGTTCAGAAACTTGGAGGTAGGAGTAGCTTGGAAAGGTTTGGTCTCTTAATGTGCATATACAAAGCGGTCTTGTGAAAAAGAAAATTGCTTTCTTTGTTTGGTCAGACTTTTACAACTCTACGACTTCCCCTTCTAGACTTGCCTCTGTCTCGTTGAGTAAGCAGAGGGAGTCTCAGCACTGGCGGAGGTGCATGAGTAGGGTTTGTTATTTGAAGCATTAATGGGGCTTTTTAAGATGCTATCTCTTGAACGATCCCTTTCTGAGCACTGTTGTGAAGTGTGTATTATGATACCTGCCACCACAGGTACTGTAGACTGGTGGCTTAAATAACAGAGATTTATTTTTTCACTGTCCTGGAGGCTAGCACTCCGAGATCAAGATACGAGCAATGGTGATTCTTAAAAATGCTTTTTGCTTGGCTTGTAGATATCTGGCTTCCCACAGACTGCTACCCTTGCACATACCCGTGTCCATATTTTCTTGCCTTGGAAGGGTGCTAGTCACATTAGATTAAGGTCCACCTTAAAGATCTCATTTTAACTAAATTATTGGTTAAAACACTATCTCAAAAGACAGTTACATTCCGTAGTTTTGGGGGTTAAGATTTCAACATAGGAGTTTTTTAGGAGGAATGATACTGCTCAGCCCATAACAATTAGGGTTGTTCCTTACACTGACAGTAACGTTCTATATAAACAGTAGGTTACATCAACCCTTCCAAACTGGAGTGTTTTAATAATTTGTGGAACCTCTGAACTCCTTGAAACAGTTTGTGAAAATTTAGAAGTATGCACATTCATAAGTTTCTCCATCGTTTCTCAAAAGATTGAGAGTCCAAACGGTTTTCTCCTGCTGGTACAGGGAACACGAGTCAGCATCTCTGTGGTTTAAGTTGTTTTCGTTTTTGGACACAAGTCTAAGAACCTAACATTTGTCATTTTTATCCTTGTGTGTCATAGGCTGAGAACATTTTGAGTAGTAAACAACACCTAAAATCTTGAAAGAAATACTATTTATAAGTCGAGGTTAACTACTGTTAGGACAAACAATAATTGTGTTTTGTGGATTTTAGTGGCTGGTAAGCATTTTTGTTTTTTAGCTTCCTTTATAGATTCTAGAAGATGAGACCATATGTGTTTAAAAAGTACCACACACAGGCATACTTAATAGCAAATTTTACTCTGTGTGTGTGTGTGTGTGTGTGTGTGTGTGTGTATGTGTGTGTGTGTGATGCTGGGACCAAACCCAGGGTGTTGAGTATGCAAGTAAATGTTTTACTACACAGTTTACACGCCTAGCCCTCAGCTTGCATTTTTAAATAATTATTAAAAAAATAAAGCTTACTTAAGTTGTTTAAGTAGTCACTCTAGAAAGTAGACCGCTTCTAGGGATTTTTATTCTGATTTCTAAAGTATAGCCTTAGCACTATGGAAATTCTCCTTGCACATTTCTGACTGTTTCTTTTACCCATTTAAAAAGAGATTGAAGAGTTATATGGTATGCTGACAGCCACCTGGTCTAAATCCAGACAGAAAGACAGGCACTTGTAGTGGCTCCCTGGTATCCTGATGCAGAGGTGAGCCAAGATTTGTGGGAGCTCCTGGTATAACTTCGTCTAATATAGTTATCCACAATCTTTAATGGAATTGTTTTTACCAAAAAAGAATAAACTACATTATTTTTGGTTATGTAGCCTCTATTTTATGTAATTTCGTGCTGTTTGGGGGTTAGGATTTCAACCTAGGTGTTTTTTGTTTTGAAAACAAATTTCATTGTGTTTTCTTTCCAGAACTGGGATATGAGACAAAGACTTCAGGGTCTGGGGAGACAGCTCAGTGGCACAAGCGCCTGCCTGGCAAGCACAAGCTCCTGAGTTTGATTCCCAGTACAAAAAAAAAAAAGTTAAAAGGAGACCAAGACTTCAAACAGTAATATTAACTCGGATCTATTTTCAGGAATCTTTAGGCCCTTTAATAGTAAGGTTGTAATCTTTTGCAAACAATTTTTAGCTTGAAATTTATATCCCTTGGATTCATGGGGCTAGGTGTATATTTTGTTCTCCTTAAAATAATGCAACAGTTAAGAAAACATTTCTCTCTTCACAGCTACAATTTAGTTTTTCTTTCAAGAACTGTATTACACCTTTATAATTTAGAATACCGAGTGAATAAAAAAGGAAGCATTTTCAAATGTACCTCTTTTATTATTACTTTTTCTTTATTGGTGAAGCACCTGACAATTTCAACAGTTTAACAGGAAAGCGATTTTTGTCTGCCAAGGAGAGACGACAACTAATCAGCAGAGAAGGGAGGTGGAGGCGAACTTTTCCTTCACCAAAAGCAGCTGTCTTTCATAGTCTCAACTACGATAGTTTAGACTTGGAAAGTGTCTAACAGTGGTGTAGAGAAGTCATTCCTAGAGGATACCCTTGGAGAATATGCCAGGTGACCATGAGAAGGTGGAGATTAGCTTGTTCAAAACTCACAAAGGACCAAAACCAGAACAAACAGGCTTATGTCGAAATAAGGGCTCACCATGGCACCTCCTTATAGGTGGCTCCTTAGCTGGTTGAATTTGCATAGCTGCGTGTTATTAAAGTGACAGCAAGGTTCTGGGTCCAGGAATAGTTCAAAGAGAAACGTGTGGAAATAAACGAAAACTGAATGTTTTTTAAACTTCCTTTCTAATTCTTTTAACTGATAGTAAATATATGCCAAATCTTTTTCTTTTTCTTTCTTTCTTTCTTTCTTGCCAAATCTTTTTCTTTCTTTCTTTCTTTCTTTCTTTCTTTCTTTCTTTCTTTCTTTCTTTCTTTCTTTCTTTCTTTCCTTCCTTCCTTCCTTCCTTCCTTCCTTCCTTCCTTTCTCCTTCCTTCCTTCCTTCCTTCCTTCCTTCCTTCCTTCTGTCCTTCCTTTTTTCCTTCCTTCCTTCCTTCCTTCCTTCTTTTCCCTCCCTCCCTCCCTGCCTCCCTCTCTCCCTCTCTCCCGCCCTTCCTTCTTTTTTCCTTGCTTTTTGTGGTTTTTTGAGATAGGGTCTCACGATGTAGTCCAGGCTGGCCTCAAACCAGCAGCAATCCTCCTGCCTCAGTCTCCCAAGTGCTGGGATCACAGGCATGCACCAGTGTCTTGGTTACATTTTTATTGTTGCTGAGACAAAATACCGAACACCCAAAATGAAGGAAGGTAAGGTTTATTTAGCTTACAGTTTGGTTTCAGTCCATATTTGGCTGGTTCTGAGGCACAGTGGCACATGGCAGAGGGCAAATAACAACCAGCAAACGGGAGGAATAGCAGGCAAGCAGCCTCTTTCTCTCCCTTACCTTGTAAACAGCCTACCCCCACCCAGGGAGTGTGTAGCTCTCACAGTCTCCATGCCCTCCTCTTCCACAGGCTTAGGATGTATACAAAGTAAGCACCTTGGCTTCCTGCTGAGTCACTCAGCCAAACCTCTTAGACTCCCCAAGTTGACACAATGTATAAACCATAACAACCAGCACTCCTGGCAATATGTGTTAGATTTCTACTCGTGTTTCTCTGATTTGCTACGTGCCTTGAATTACAAGGAATAATTAAAATATAATCTTAAACAATGTTTATTACTTGAGTACTGGCTTCATACAAGTTGATGATTTGTGGTAAGTGACTTACTAATAACAGTTATTTCTAACAAAGTACTAAATTTTGGGAAATGTTTACTTTGAAAATGTCCAGTAGGACAGTTATAATTGTCCTTTTAGTTCACTTGCATTAAGTACTAACTTGTATTAATCTTTTTTTTAGTGGTAAAGAAAGGACTTAAAGGGAACGAGGTAGAAATTTTGGAAAACTCTAGTGCCACATTTATCAACAGATTAAAAAATACTGAGCACTACTGATTTAATGTATGGCTTGTGCATTTGTGCACATTTTGGGGGGCAGGACTCCAACAGAGGTAAGATTTGCAATAAAAGTTGACCCTGAAACCCTTGTCCAAACTCAAAATAATTAGGTCAGAGGACACGTTACCGGTCAAACATGTGCCTTGCCATGCTCAGAGTTTTATGCACATTTTTCTAATTTTAAATTTAAAGTAAACACATACTTACATTTATTTCTAAAATTCATTCCTCTTTGCCATTTCTGATGCTGGATTAATGAGAAAAGAGCTTCCTTTTATGGTGGGATCATCATTTTTGTTTTAACAGATCATGTTTAAAAAGGGTAGGCATGGTCAGGTGTGCGGTGACTCCACTTAGAGGACCACATCCTGAGATGAGTCCTACAGGGTCTCTTGCACCTGTTGTTTACTTGCCTAGGTCACTAGAAGTTGGTAGAACTTGATTTCTCTTCGTTTCCCACCAGGTGTCCAGCTAGATATTTCTCTGAATACCATTAATATTGGCAATTCCCCTAATTCTTTTTGTGCCTCATTACACGTCTAACTAACTTCCACATGAAAATAGGTGTGAATATATAACTGAATATGACTCCCCTTATTGTTGACTGTTTGTTTACATCTGATTAAAATTGTATCTTCTTTCTTCCCACACCTTCCACTCCTTTATTTTTCAAGCATTTTTGAATGGGTACATCCTTTTCAGTTATGCAACTTAAAGTTTTCATTTTCAAAAATTTGACGGCTAGTTTTGATGTGTTTCTTCTTGTTGTGGGAGTATTTTCAATACATAGAAGCTTCTTCTATTCAAAGACTTAGAGCCTTGGCTGTGATTTATTTTTGCTGCTGTCAAACAGACAACATTACTCGCTACCATGCTCGTAGAAGCATTAGCATCTGTCTGCAGTTGCTCTGCTTTGACACTGAATGGCCAACACTCACAGAGAAATTGAAACTGTCAAACTTTTGCAGACAGAATTTTGATCATGCTGGGTGACAGACAACATATCATATTAAAAACAGGAAAAATTTTTGTACAGGAATCTCAAGAGAGTTTGAATGGAGGAATTTCAGAGTTGTGCTTAAACTTTCTGGAATGAAAGGGACACTGTAGCGGGAAGGAGGAGGTAGACATTCTCCTTCGTGTTCTTGGGTTAAAGTAACCTAGTTATAATTCTGAATGACCGTAGTTTTTAACTGCAATTCTTGGGTGAGTCACTTTATTTCTGAGTCTTACTGTATAAGTTATAAGACAGCACAAGAAGTAATATAAGTATTAGCTTTCTGTCTTACTTTTCTTTCCCATTTTTGATTAAAATTTTATAAACATTGCCTCTACTTCATTTCAGTCAAAACCAGCTTCATGTGCTGTCAATTCATTTAGTGGCTCTTATATCCCCTGTCCCCATTCTTAGTCCCATTCTGTGGAGGAACAAAATTAGATGCTAGTAATATCTATTTAGCCAACCAATAATACAAGGGGGTGGGATTTTCAGCTAAAGAATAGGGGCTCCAAGGCTTCTTAAATTGCAAGTTGTCTTTCATCTTGGTCTGTTCTTTCAGAAGGTACTTTGCCCTGTGCAATATTTTCTTCTGTGCTAAAGCAGGGTCTGTATGTTTCTACAGTTTTCCACTGGAAAGGTAGAGAAAGGAACAATCAAAGAGGAGGTTAGAAGCCAAAAGAAAACGAGTTAATCCAATAAACCAAGAGAGAAGAATGAGGATTAGGAGAAACATTAATTGTCCAAGATTACTACCAGCAAGGTCAAGAAACAACTTTATTTTTTTCTATCCCCTTGATGCTTTAGGTAATTACTTTTGTGGTAACCATTTGATCCGTGGAACTAATCTGACCCTGGCCCATGAAATGACAGTATTGCCTCTTAACTATTTGATGACCACTCTCTTCTGGTCTGCTGTTATGGGTTCCTTTGATCAGCCTCCTACTTATAGAATTTTCCAGAAAGAAGCAGGTGGTTTCTCTAATTTTGTACTTGCCCTCCAGCTCTAAGGAAACACATGTTAGATTCACCCGAGGGCTCTTTTTCTCTGTTCTCTGCAACTGAGCAGGCAGCTGGCCAGGGAATGAAACCAAGATTGCCCATCTTACCTCATCTGCCAGGTGGCAGAGCTCAGTGCTCACAAGAGAGGAAGATGTCCAGCAACCTGGGCCCAGCATAAGTGAGTGTTCTCACAGGGAAAGGCTCAGCATGAAGATCAGGCTGGGTCTCTTCCTTCTTTAACTACTTGTCCTTACAGAGTGGACACACTTTGGAAATATTGTTTGTGTGCTTGTAGCTCAAATGAATTGATCATGAAAATCTGGGTATTTTGGAGTCAAGGAATAGTTTTTAAAAAATTATAGACTGAGTCCAACATTATGGAAAAGTGCCCCTAGGAACCACTATGATTCAGCTATTGTAACAAATCAAACTTCAGCTACTCTTCTGAAATGAGACTTAGGGCTGTAAAGCACACAGAACCAGTCAAATGCAGTAAACAAAGGGACTCTGAAGGTGAATTTCAGCTCCTTATCTCTTGTATATGAAGCCAGATTTTAGTATACAGTAGCCAAATTTAAATTATAGATGAGTCTTGGGATTCATATAAGACTAAAGTGAAAAATACATTATGTCCTGAAAAATTTGTGCTCTCTACAGAGAGAAAGACTTGTGGAGATGTGTCCCACTGTTTTGGTGAAAGCTGTTGTACAGCTGCTGTTTAAACTGATAATGGGAGCGAGTCCAGGGACTGGATATTCTGGACAAACTTCTAGCTCTTACCCAAGATAGGCGTCCTGTGTCTGTAATGTGAATACTTTACTTTCCAGAGGTCAACTCACAGGACACCCGATTTAACCTTCTGTGCAAAGGTCTAGCCTCTGGGACAGCTGCTATCCTAGATTGCAAAAATTTAAACAACTCCTTCCTTTCCCTGTACTGAGTTATCTAATGTGTTTCTGTAGCTCTATCCATCAAGAGATAGTGGGATTTTCCCCCTCTTTAATCTGGGATGACCTCATGAGCTGCACAGCCAAGGTGGCTGAAGTAAACATAATTCCAGCAGAGACTTGGAAAGTGCTTGGTCACTGAGGGCCCCTCTAAGGTTACTCCTGGCAATGCAACTGCTACCATGCTAAACAGCTGGACTTGTCTGTTGGGTGATAAAAGACATTTGTCCCAGTTACCTGCAACACTCCAGTTTATAGCAGCCAATTGTCAGATTCTGTGTTCATTAGAGAGATTGGCCTGTAGCTTTCTTTCTTGGTTGGGTCTCTCTCTGGTTTTGGTATCAGTATAATACTTGCCTCCAGAAATGTGTTGGGGAGAGTTGCTTCCTTTTCGATTTCATTGAAGAGTTTGAGGAGTGTTGGCATTAAATCTTCTCCGAATGTTTTATAGAATTCTGCTGTGAATCCATCAGGGCCTGGGCTTTTCTTTGTTGGTAAGTTTTTAACAACGTTTTCAATCTCCTTAATTGATATTGGGTTGTTCAGGATTTTTATATCTTCCTGATTCAATTTTGGTAATTTGTACCTTTCTAGGAATCTGTCCATTTCTTCTGTATTTTCTATCCTATGGGAATAAAGATTTTCAAAGTAGGTATTAATGATCTTTTGGATTCCTGTGGGATCTGTAGTGACTTCATCTTTTTCATTCCTTATTGCGTGAATTTGAGATCTTTCCCTTCTTTTTTGATAAGGTTGGCTAGGGGTTTATCAATTTTGTTTATTCTTTCGAAGAGCCAACGCTTTGATTCACTAATTTTTTGTAGCGTTTTCTTCATCTCGATTGCATTAATTTCTGCCCCGAGTTTTATAATCTCCTCCCTTCTTTGGGCTTTTGGTTTGGCTTGTTGCTCTTTTTCTAAGAGTTTGAGGTGTAGCATTAGGCTATTTATTTGCTCTCTTTCTGTTTTCTTTGTAATATGAGTTCATTGCTATAAATTTCCCTCTGAGGACTGCTTTCATTGTATCCCACAGATTTCGGTAGGTTGTACTTGCATTTTCATTTATTTGTAGGTAATCAATTATCAGATGAGTGAGGCAATACCCTGCTGCTTGGCCACAGGCACAAGGGAACCCGGCTGAGTCAGAAACCCAACCCAGATAACCTCCACAGATGTGTCAATCAAGTAAACATTTCTCCTCTCAGCCACTAATTTTTGGTCTATTAATTTGTCTACTCTGTATGGGACATTTCTTCTTATCTCCATAGCATCTGTCTGTCTGCTCACTCAGACTGTTTGGTCTCCTGATTATGGACTGAAAGCACTGACAGAGTATTTATTATATTTTATGGACTAAACTAGGTATGAAGGTACTAAAAATTAATAACATATCTATGTTATTTGGAGTATATGGAATGAGTTCTTTGCTGTTTTCTGTTCACCAATTTCAGGAAAACATTCCATAAATGCTGTTTAAAAATGCATTTTAATGCGTGCTTATATCTGGCCATCTGAGCAACTGATTTGAACGTAACAATAGAGAATGGAACTACCATGGTGAATTCCTACCCTCTTGTCTAGTGAAACTCTGCATTATCTCTAATGTCTTATCTAATAATTATTTTCTTATTCTCTTTAATGGTTTGAACCAATTGTCCATTCTTACATCTGGTAATCTGAGCAGCATAGTTGAGGATAGCAATGTGTAATATAACAACCACTGTTAATTCGTATTATCTTGTCTTGAAACCCTGTATCACTTTAACATGTTTTTTTTTTTTTTTTGCGGTACTGGGGATTGAACTCAGGACCCTGCGCTTGCTAAGCAGGCGCTTATTCCACTGAGCTATATCCCCAGCCCTACCCTGTATCACTTTATTTTTTATTTTTAATTTTTTTTTAGTGGGGAATTAGCACTGGATGTTGCATTACATAATGTTATCTTCACATTACTTAACACAAAAACATTAAAGGAAATACCAAATTATAGAGAAGATAGTAGGGAATGTGCACTGGATGCTGTACAATATAGTTATCTTCACTTCTGTTAATACAAAAACGATTGAGGAAATACAGAATTATAGAGAACATAGAAGGGAATTAGCTCTGGATGCTGTCCTACATAGTGTTACCCTCACATTTGTTACTCAGTTACACAGATGATGGCCCATTTGATCATTCAATTTTCTCCTCCCTCATCTCCGTTGCCCCACCACTCAATCAGTCATCTTCCCTTTGATAATAACTGTACTCCTGGGGCTGGGGATATAGCTCAGTGGAATAAGCGCTTGCCTAGCAAGCGCAGGGTCCTGAGTTTGATCCCCAGTACCGCAAAAAAAAAAAACAAAACTACTCCTGGGTTTATCTATACCCCTGGACTCTCGCTTTGGGAAGAGATATAGCTGCCTCAGACTATACTATAACATACATGGGTGTATACAAACTCTCGCTTTGGGAAGAGATATAGCTGCCTCAGACTATACTATAACATACATGGGTGTATACAAACTGCCACGGTCGGAGGTGGAAAAGCACCTGTGCTCACAGTGGACCACCCGACTCCACCCCGTCGCCGAGCTATGGGTGGGGGCGGGTCCAGTCCGTGAGGTGCCCTCAGCGGGGCCCTCAGCGGAGCAGCCGCGGGGCCCACACCTGTATCACTTTAAATGTTCTTGCTTTGGTTTGTTTATGTTTGTGATGCTGCTATGCTGCTATTCTTTTGTTTGTTTCTCATTTACTACTCTTTAAAATAAAATTTTAAAAATGCATTTAAAAAAACACTCAAAAAATTAGGAGGGAGTATGATTGGGAAAAGAAATAGATTGGCTAGCACTGAAGAAATAAACCAATAGGAGACAGGTGGGGGTCAAATGGCTTGTAGCAAATGTCTTCCCTTACAAACGAGAAGTCAGAATTGCTCACCCATTTATCCGCATGCTAAGACTGGGCTATATGTAGAATCCAGAGAGGAGCTAGAGTTACTTTTCCCCCTTGTCTTTCCTATGAATAACTTCCTTTTTTTTTTTTATTAATTTCTCCCTAATGGCTTTTCTGAATGGCATCTAAATGATTTTCTCTTTCCATAATACAGGGATAACATGTACTAGTGGTTGGGATTGGGGTTTGTGAGGGAGGAGGCCAAAGAAAATAATACCCAAACCCCAAACTGGCTTTGCATTCAGCAGGTGTGAATTGAATCCCATCTCCTTCTTTAATGACAAGGAATTCAGTGTCCATTTTTCCCACATTTAAAATGGGTTATGTCATTTATTTCATTGTGTAGGGTATTGTGAGGATTTGAGATAGAGAGGAGAAAACCTCTCAAGCTTCTATTAGAAGGCTTGAGCACCCCAAATGCTTCCCACTACAGAGGATAGAATGTAAAGCAGCACAGACACTATGGGACACATTTTGTTTTAAAATTAAGTGTACCCTAACATAGGACCTGGTCTTTTTGAGACAGTCTTACTATGCAGTTCAGGCTGGCCTTGAGCTCCCTTTATAGCTCAGGCTGGTCTTGAACTTGCAATGATCCTCCTGCCTCAGCCTCCATGTGCTGAGATTAGAGGCGTGCACCAACATGCCTGGCCAGTCATTTGTTTTGAATTTACTCAAGAGCCATGAAAACAAAGACTTCACAAATTCACAAAGGCACTCTAGGTATAATATTCTAAACCCAGGCACATCGTCAATGCCCCATAAGAGGTTAGTAGTTCCACAAACTGTAGTATATCCCCAATATTTCATACTACTCAGAGATAAAAAAGGAATGATTTATTGATACATACAACAACACGGGTGACTCTCAATATAATTATGTTGATGAAAGAAGCTGTGAGGAAAGAAACAAACACTACACGATTGGGTTTGTATAAATTCTATGCAAAGTGTGTCAGTCAGCTTTCCCGTCACTAGGGCAAAATTCCTGACACCACAACTAGAAGGAGGAGAAATGTAATTTGGCTCCTGGTTGCAGAGGTTTAATTCACAGCTGGCTAGCTCTAAATCAGGGGCATACACTGCAGGAGGACATGACAGAGGAAAGCTGTTCGTCTCAGGGTGGCCAGGAAGGAGAGCGCAGGAGGAGGGCAGGAGAGGAAGGGGCGGAGGATGAGACGTCAGTCCCAAGGTCATGCTTCCGGAAAGTAGCACATATATGGGAAGTGTGCTGTCCGAATCCCCTTGGAGCCCCCCATGCCAATTCAAGTGAAAATTGAACTTAACCCTCATACAAACGAAGGCATATTCCACAGACACTGAGTTAGTGATCCCTGGGGACTGGTGAGGAAGAAGGTGTGATCAGAAAGAACATGAAGAAACTTTTGGGAGAATGAAGTGTTAGGTATTTAGACTGGTGTTTTGTGGTGATGCTTTTGCTATAGGCAGCTCAGTTAGATAAAAATATTATAGGCAGTTAGACAGGCCCGGGCCTTTGAAGGAGCCAGTGCAGAAGATGAGATTCCTTGCAATTGTCAGGGACAGACACCAGGTGTGGACAAAAAATTGAACTGATGTGCCCTCATATTTCCCTAGGGATGGACCTCAGGGACTGATATTCTAAATGGGTCTCTGTCACCTTAAAAAGGCCAGGAAGAGTCCCTGGCCCAACCCCCTATAGGAAAGGCCCCTGTTCTGTATTCACGCCTGCTTGCTACATGACTTGCTTTCCCATTTGATCCCAATATAATCAATTTTACCTGAACAATTATACTTGTAATCTCATTGGCTGACCATATTTGTCCCACCTCATGCCCACCTAGCAAGTTCCCATGTTTTCCACCTTGGGTCTGCCTCACCTCCTGGTTCTGCTCATAAAAAGTCCCTAAAAGAGACAGGTTCCTAGGCAACCCACTGGGGCCCCCTTCTGTCCCTCTCTTGGACAGAAGCTTTTTTCCCTTCAATAAATATATTCTGCTCTTAACCTTTCTTGTTCCTAAAATTCATTCTTCGAGTTTAGAAAACACAAACTCATCCCAGATATCCTTCAGGTTGGGAGATTTTTTTCCCTCTATCAGTTTCATGGTTACCTACACATGTCAAATTGTATACTTTAGCTGTGTAGAGGTAATTGCATGCCAATTATACTTTAATAATTTTAAAACTTGAAGTTGATCACAGGGATGTTTTAGTAGGCTCTCAAAACTAGAAAGCTATCATGGAATTATAATCTAGTTAAATTTGGCATTTGAATACTTTTTTTTACTTTTTAGACTGGAGGAGGCAGGCATTTTAAGAGATGTTAAGAAATATCAACTCAAGATTTTATTAAACCAGGGGAGTGTATGGCATTTTCTTTCTCTTAGAGCAAATGCAAATGATTTTGTTTCCAAAGTCTAGGAGGTGCTCAAAAGAGTTCCTTGGTCTAAAAATTATTTGGAATTATTTATCTGAAGATTTATAGAAAGTACAAAGATATTACAATATTTCAGCAGCATGGTTTGGATAAGAAATTCTGTTACAGCTTGAAATTATACCTTTGTTTTTTTCCTTAACGTTTTCATATTTTCTAAAAACACAGTGGATTTCATTAGGAACATAAGGGTAAAATGTTCTATATTTTAGTGGTAGAAATAAAGTTTTAACAATAAGATAAAATTAGAGGTTTTCTTACAACCACAAAGAACCTAATGAATCAGAAGCTATAAAGAAAATAACGTATGCCACGTTTTTCTTGTGGGAAAAATAAACAATGATATTTTATAGCGATTTTGTAAATGGTTTCTCCTCACAGTACTGAGTCCAGGTTTCTAAGGTCATTCCTACAAGGATGCCACTACTCAACAGAGAAGATAAAAAACAAACACCTCAACCCCAAACTACCTATGATTTGCAAGGAAAAAGTGCCAGGTATTTAAAATATAAACTTTGTTTCCTGGGAAATATGTTCCTACATAAGTGGAACAAAATAAAAATCTTTAATCACACAAGGTGAACCTTTCAAAAGAGAGCATTTGAGGGCACCTTGAAAACAAAGGAGTGCACATGCTAGGTTAAGTCAAATCTCCTACAGAGCAACTAACTAAAAAAATAAACCCTACATTATTTAGTTTGGGCTGTGTGGTGGCGTGTCAGTTTGGGGCTTATTTTTGCAAGGGGAACAATATAATGTAGGACACATATTGTATACGATTATTTATAGTAGTCACCCAAAGAAAGGTATATAAAAGAGTGCAGGTAACCTCTCCATACACTAAGACCAAGGAATCTAGCTGAGGGCCTGGATCCCAAGACAATGTCCTACATGAGTCCAGCTGAAGACCTAGAGCTAGTAACAATGCCTCCCACAAATCCAACTGGAGGCCCAGAGCCCATGACAACATCTCATGCAGGCCTGTTTCATGGATCTGTGCTGGGAAGGCCCAAAGGTCAGTGGTGGAATCTAGAAAGTCTGTGCCAGCAGGATTAAGGATCTGTGACAGTAGGCTGAGGGATCTGAATTGGAGCCAGGAAGCGACGCTCAGGAGAACCAGAGCTCCCCTGAAAGGTACCACAGCCACCCTCAGCAACAGTGAGGTCCTGAGCTTCTCCTATGATCAAGATGGCTGAGTTGCCATTAGGGAAGCCAATGCAGCAAACTTCTCCTGGAGACCAGCAGAGTAACATCTTCCTCTCCTGAGTCAGGAAGCGATGCTCAAAGTGAGGACCAGAGCTCCCCCAAAGTGAACTGAAGCTATTCTCAGTGCCAACAAGGTCCCGAGCTCCTCAGAGGATGAAAACAGCCAAGTTCATCCGGAAAGCCAGCATGATGAGCTCCTTCAAAACAACCAACAGCTCCAACAGCCTTTGTCCATTCCCAGCAGCCATAACTTCCTTCTCCAGTTCTGCCTCTTATGCTGCTGGCAGCAGTCCCCAGGCGGGCCTCCCACAACCAGCACCACGCTGACTCAGTTCAGCTGGGGGTTATTAGTTGACCACCAGTTATCAATCCACTACAAGTGGACTAACAGTGGACTCAGCATGGTTCTGGGACTGGGAGGCCCACCTGAGGACTGTTGTTGGCCGCATAAGAGGCAGAACTGGTGGAGAAGTTTGAAAGCTGGTGGAAGCCGGTGGAGGCTGTGGGGGGCTGTTGGTTTTCCTGGAGAGCTTGTCATGCTGGCATTCCTGATGAACTCAGCTGTTCTCCTCAGAGGAGGAGCTCGGGACCACACTGTTGCTAAGAATGGCTTTGGTTCACTTTGGGGGAGCTCTGGCTCTCACTTTGAGCACTACTTCCTGGCTCTGGAGGGGGAGATGGTGCACTGCTCAGTCTCCTGGAGAAGCTTGTCACATTGGCTTTCCTGATGTCCTCACCATCAAAGGAGCTCAGGATCTCACTGCTGAGGATGGTGGTGCTGCTTTTCAGGGGAGCTCCGGTCCTTACTTTGAGTGTCACTTCCTGGTTCCAGTACAGATCCCTGAGCCTACTGTCACAGATCCTTCATCCGGCTGGCACAGACTTTCTAGCTTCCACCACTGACCTTTGAGTCTTTCCAGTGCAAATCCGTGGAAGAGGCCTGCACGAAATGTTGTTATGGGCTCTAGTCCTTCAGTTGGACTCGTGGGAGGCATTGTTATGGGCTCTAGGTCTTTAGCTGGACTCATGAAGGACATTACTGTAGGATCCAGGGCCTCAGCTGGATTCTTTGGTCTTTAGTGTGTGGACAGATTTCCTGAACTCTTTTTTTGTATATGATTCTTTGGGTTATTGTTGTAAATAATCTTATAAAATATGTGTCCTCTATTATATTATGACCCTTGCAAAACCCCATACTACAACAGGCTGCTTTTTCTAAAGTTCTTCCAAAAGTCTTAGTTTATTTTTTTAAAAAAACGTTACTCATAACTATACTAAGTTGAATTATCAAGTTAAAATATAAAGTATCGGGGCTGGGGATATAGCTCAGTGGAATGAGCGCCTGCCTAGCAAGCGCAGGGTCCTGAGTTCGATCCCCAGTACCGCAAAAAAAAAAAAAAAAAAAAAAAGAAAGTATCCAAAAGTTCAGAGTGGATGGAAAGGTATTTAAATTATAATTTTAATGCATATTTTTATAGGTTTAAATATGCAGAAATAGAAGTAAACTGTCAATTCAAATAGTAAGTTTACAAAATATAAATACTAAGGTTCCAGATGGGACCTATACTGAAGTAATAAACCTTACAAAATTTACAACCCCTACCCCAATCTAATTTAATTATTTTACATCTTTTAGATAGAAAATATGGTTAATTACTAAGCGGGTCAGTGAAACGTATATTCTCTCTTTCTTTGTAAATACAGTAATTGGATTTTATAGGTAGTGGAGCAAGCATGTGATACTTAGTTTGTTAGTGGCTCCAGAGCCATAAATGCAGAAAACTTTAGAGCTGATAGGAATTTAGCCAACTTAACAATTATAATAGTTGAAAATGGGTATGGATATTTGCTCTGGGGAAAAAAAACCCTCATGTTGTAAAGGTCTTATAATGTTTTCTTCATGTCAGTTTGTCATTTTGCATAATGTTCTAATCACCAAATATGATCTAAGTAAGTAAGCTCAGGACCCTTACTTTGAGCTTGAATGCACACTGTTTAAAGGGTCACTTTGGCTGAACCTGAAGGACTTGATCTTTCAGAGTTGCGCTATTAAATTTCTGTAAACACGGGTAAGTTCCTTTAACAGGGAATCCGCTTACACGGGGATGCAGTGCAAATCCTCCCTTTACATCCATTAGAAGTTGCCGTGTGTCTTGGTTACATTTTTCTTGTTGCTGAGACAAAATACCTGACTCCCAAAATGAAGGAAGGAAAGATTTATTTAGTTTACGGTTTGTGGAGGTTTCAGTCCATACTTGGCTGGTTCTGAGGCACAGTGGCACATGGCAGAGGGAAATAGTTCATGGAGGCAGAGAACAGCAAAGCAACAAGTGAAGGAAGGGAGGAAGGGCAGCAGGAATGCAGCCAGCAGCCTCTTTCTCTCCCTTACATATACAAACTATATGCCCTAGGGCGGGTATAGCTCTCACACCCATAATCCCAGCAAACTATGTGCCCTAGGCAGGTATAGCTCTTACACCCATAATCCCAGCACTGGATCATGGATCAGTCATAAACTCTAAAAGCCACCAAATAACTGCGTGAGGATTTGGTGGGACATGTGGAAATAAACCACAACATTCCACCCCTGGACCCCCAAAGACTCATGCACATCCCTTTATACAAATAGCATTTAGTCCATCTGCAAGAGTTGCCAAGGTCCTATCAGTTTCAGCATTGTTAAAAAGTCCAAATCCAAAGTCTCCTCTGAAATGTAAGGCAAACTCTTAGCTATGAGTGCCTGTACAAATGAAAAGTTAAACACTTCCAACATTCAATGGCACAAAATACATTACCATTACAAAAGGAACAAACACGGGGACACAGAGCATTAGGACCAAAGCAAGTCCAAAATGCAGCAGGGCTAACGTTATGTCCTGTAGTTCCAAATCCAGCGTCTGAAGCAACTTGTAGCACATTGGAAGTTCCAAAAGGCTTGTATGATTCCACCCCTGTGACACTTCCTGTGGTTACAGCTCCTAGGGATTCTCTCTTGGGCCCACTTTGCTCCCTCCTTGCAGCCTTCCTCAGATGATCCATGGTCCTGGCTTTTCTAAACTTCTGAGGTCTCCAGTGCACCTTTTGCTTCACACTCACAGCTTCACATATTGCCTGCTCAGGGGCACACTGCTTGGTCTCCCAGGCCTTCTGCCTGGGAGGAAGCTTCCATGTGGGTGGAAGCCTCTTTAACCTCAGAACTCTTGCATTCTCCATGCACCTAAAGCCAGGGACACAAGGATGATACCAAGGTCTGCTGCCACCTGGAGCAGTAGACAAGCTTTCCTTTCTGTTGACCATAGGGGTTGAGTGCCTGGATCGCTGGGCACACGGAATCCAATTCTGAGGAACAAATTCTCTATGCTGACACTTTTCTGGAACCTGGTGTGGCCAGCACCACCATTCTGGAACCTGGTGTGGCTGCTGCTGCCATTGTGGAACACAGTGCTCTGTGGCTTCCTTCTCAAGGCAAGGTCTTTCACCTTTGCAGTTTTGAGGTTGCAAAGAGTGGAGACTTGCTGGTTGTAATGCCCTTAGGCCATCTTTTCCATTCTCTTGTTCTTTCTCAGCAATAGAGATCCCTTCAGCCTTATCTTTGCAATGCACAGTTTCAGTGGAGCTTCCTTTCTGGCCAAACTCACAACATTTTAAATCATCCTGCTGGGCTCTTTGCTCTTGATTGTCAATATAAATCTGGCTAAAAGGCCCCAACAGTAGCCATGCCATTTTCCCAACATTCGACTGCCTTGAAATTTCTTTTGCCAGATTCATCAGTTTGCTGCCTGCCTTAATCTCAGTCTTAGGCAAAGTCTCTGGACACAAGCAAAATGTAGACAAACTTTTTGCCAAGCCATAATATACATCATCTGGAGTTCAACAACCAATGCAGTCCTTCTTTGCAACAGAAACCTTCCAAACCTGGTCTTTAGCGGCAGGATTTCTATCAGCTTTCTGGTCTTCCAAGCTCTGACCCGAATCTTCCAGACAGAACAGCCGGAGGCCTTCCAGTTCTACTGTTTCAGTCAACACCTCCGAAACTTTCCAAACTCTTCCCACAAGCCATTTCCAAAGGCTCTTGAAACACGTGGTCAGGTATAGTCACAGCAATGACCCCACTCCACTGGTACCAAATTCTGTCTTGGTTACTTTTCTCTCATTTCTGAGACAAAATACCCAACACTCAAAATGAAGCAAGGAAAGGTTTATTTAGCTTACAGTTTTTGGAGGTTTCAGTCCATACTTGGATGGTCCTGAGGCAGAGTGGCACATGGTAGAGGGCAAAAATTCATGGCAGCTGAGCATAGGAAAAAACAACCAGAGAAAAAGGGAGGAATGGCAGCAAGCAGCCTCCTCCTACCTCCCTTACACTGTAAGCAGGCTACCCCCACCCAGGGGGTGTGTAGCAAGCAATCTCCATGCCCTCCTCTTCCACAGGATCAGGATGTATACAAAGTAAGCAGCTTAGCTTCCTGCTAAGTCACTCAGCCAAACCTTTAGACTCCTCAAGTTGACACAATGTATCAATCATAACAATCCAGCCCTTGTCAACTTGGCAGCCAGACACATTTCTTTAAACCAGTTTCCAGATACAAACACATTATATTACATTAGAACCATAACATTTTGCCCCCAAAAGATTGATGTACAACCGTTTTTGCAAAAGGAATTTAGTCCAAGTGCAAGAGTTGCCAAAGTCCACAGTTTCAGCATTGCTGAAAGTCCAAGCCCCAACTCTCCTCCAAGATGTAAGGCAAACTCTTAGCTATGACTCCCACAGAAGTGAAAAGTTAAACACTTCCAACGTTTAAAGGCACAAAATAAACATTGCCATTCCAAAAGGCACCAATAGGGGAATATAGAGCATTGGGACCAAAGCAGTTCCAAAATCCAGCAGGGCTAACATGGTGTCCTGTAATTCCACATCCAGCATCTGAAACAACTTGTGGCACGTGTCGAGCTTCAAAGGGCTTGCTTGAGTCCACCCCTATGCACTTGTGTAGTTACAGCTCCCACAGATTCTCTCTTAGTTCCGCTTTGCTCCCTCCTTTCAGCTTTTCTCCAATGATCCACAGTCCTGTGTTTTGTAAAGTTCTGAGGTCTGTAGGGCACCTTCTGCTTCACAATGACAGCTTCACACACTGCTCTCTCAGGGGCACACTGCCTGGCCTCCCAGGCCTTCTGAAATCTGGGTGGGAGCCTCTTTAACCTCAGAACTCTTGCATTCTCCATGCACCTAAAGCCAGGGCCACGTGGATGATGCCAAGGTCTGCCGCCACCTGGAGCAGTAGCCAAACTTTCCTCTCTCTCGGCCATAGGGGTCGAGTGCCTGGATCGCTGGGCACACTGAATCCAATTCTGAGGAACAAATTCTCTATGCTGCCTCCATTCTGGAACCTGGTTAGCTGCCGCCACCGCTGCCACCGCCATTCTGCAACATAGCACTCTTTGGCTTCCTTCTCAAGACAAGGTCTTTGGCCTTTGCAGTTTTGAGGCTGCAAAGGATGGAGACTTGCTGCCTCTTGTGATGCTCTCAGGTCATCTTCATCTTTTCCACTCTCTTGTTGCTCTTCAGCAATCAGGATCTCCTCAATTCCACCTTTGCAATCCACAGCTTTACTGGAGCTTCCTTTCTGGCCAAAGTCACAACATTTTAAATAATCTTGGTGGGCTCTTTGCTTTTCATTCTCAATATAAATCTGGCTAAAGGCCACCAACAATAGCCGTGCCACTGTCCCAACATTTGACTGCCTTGAAATTTCTTTTGTCAGATTAACCAGTCCGCTGCCACCCTTAATCTCAGTTTTAGGCAAAATGTTTGGACAGGAGCAAAATAAAGATAAACTTTCTGTCAAGCCATAACACACATCATCTGGAGTCCATCAACCAATGCAGTCCTTCTTTGCAGCAAAAACTTTCCAAATCCAGTCTTTACCAGCAGGATTTCTATCAACTTCTGGTCTTGTAAGCTCTGACTTGAATCTCCCGGACAGAACAGCCGAAGGCGTTCCAGCTCTAGACTTTCAGGCAACATCTCTGAACCTTTCCAAACTCTTCCCATAAGCCATTTCCAAAGGCTCTTGAACCACAAGGTCAGGTATAGTCACAGCAACAACCCCACTCCTGGTACGAAATTCTGTCTTGGTTACTTTTTTCTTGTTGCTGAGACAAAATACCCGACTCCCAAAATGAAGGAAGGAAAGGTTTATTTAACTTACAGTTTGCGGAGGTGTCAGTCCATACTTGGCTGCTTCTGAGGCACAGTGGCACATGGTAGAGGGAAACAGTTCATGGTGGCAGAGCACAACAAAGCAACAAGTAAAGGAAGGGAGGAAGGGCAGCAGGAATGCAGCCAGCAGCCTTTCTCTCCCTTTCTCGCCCTAGGGTATAGCTCTCATACCCATAATTCCAGCAAACTATGTGCCGTAGGCAGGTATAGCTCTCACACCCATAATCCCAGCACTGGATCATGGATCAGTCATAGACTCTAAAAGCCACCGAATAACTGCGTGAGTATTTGGGGGCACATGCCGACACAAACTATAACACCGTGTGTAAAAAAAACGCACAATTCCTGACACCAGAGAGTATTTTCTTTCGGGGAAGAAACAGTAGTCCTAGCTGGAATCAGATTTTCCCTCTAGAGGGAGACATAGCCCATCATTTACAGCGGCGGCGGCGTTCGCCCTCAGCTTTTTACTGCCGCTCTTTCTTTGGCAGGACCGCTGTTTGCTCCCGAGCTGCAGGACCAGCAGCGGGTCAGAGAGAGAGCGGGGGGCCCCGCCGCCGGGGTCTGCGGCTGAACTGGCCCGCGCGGGCAGCACCTGTCCGCTCCCGCACAGGGGCAGTCGCTCGGCGCTCCCCGCACAGCCAGCCTGGGTGGAACGGGGGTGCAGAGAGGAACAGGAGGCTGCCCTTTGGGGCGACTTTCTAAAGACCACCCCTCGTGTATTTTGACAGCACCTCGCCTTGGGGGTGGTGACGCGGCGAAGGGCGGTGACTGCTTTGGTTTACTTGGACTTCGTCTTCCTCTGGCTATCTGGGGTTGTTTCCAGGAGCCCCGCTCCCGAGTCCCTTCTCCCCGCTTCCTCTACAGAAGGGGCGCGACTGCTGCGCGTTGCGCTCGCCCTGGGCACTCCCTGCCCTCGGCCCTCCAGGACAGGATGCCTAGCGGGCAGCGGGGGCTGCGCGGGGCTCTGCCTGCGGCCCTCGGCGGCGGGACGGCGGCGCGCCGGCCGGCCGGGAGTTGTCGCTGAGTGACTGCGAGAGCGCAGAGCGGACCGGTGCACGAACTGCGGACTGGCCTCCCCCCACCCGAGGCGCGCGGGAGTCCTGCGGGGGCGCTGGCTGAGCCCGCAGTTTCCCCGCCTCTCCTCTCCGCCCCGGGCACCCCAGCGAGCACTCCGCCTCGGAGACCCGCGACCCCGCGGGTGAAAGGCGCGATCGCCCTCCCCGGAGCGCGGGCGCGGGAGGGGCGCGGAGCGGAGCGCGAGCGGGGGCGCCGCGGGGGGAGCCGGCGCGGGCTGGCGGCCGCGCGGCGGAGATGGAGTGAGAGCTGCGGCGGCGCGGCGAGCGCCGGATCCTCGCGGTCGGAGCGGAGCGCAGCCGGCTGCGGCCCCGCGCCCTGGTCCTCGGCGCCAGCGCGGATCTTTTCCGTACTTTGACGCCGCGCGCGGGGAAGAACGGGCGCGCCCCGGTCCCGCGCTGCGCCTCCCGCCGGCTTCTGCTCTGCGAGATTGGGGTTTGGAGCTGAGGATTCTTGCGCCCTCGGGGCCCTCGGAGCAGGAGACACACGCTCGCGCGCGCACACGCGCGCAGACACACTCACACTCACACACACGCACGGACACACCCAGACTCACACATTCGCACACACGCGCCCGCAGACACTCACACACTCGCACACGCGCGCGCACACTCACGCGCACGCTCGGGGCCGCACTCGCCCCTCCACCAGCGCGCGCCGCCGGACTCGGGCCCCTATGCCCCTGGATGGTGACGGCGGACTGGCACCTGCGAAGCGATGCGGGAGCGATAGGGCTGGCGCCGGCCGCGAAAGCTGCAGGGACCTCGCTAGGTGCTGCCGCCCCCGGGAAGCCCGGCTGCAGGTAGGCAGGTGCGACCGCGCCCCCGGACGCGGGCTCGGACCGGCGCCGCTCGGGACCGCGGGCTCGGGCAATGCGGGGGTGGCCGGGGAGGCACGCGGCGGGGCGGAGGCTCCCGCGGGGCCCGGGTGGGGAGCGCCGGGTGCGGAGCAGGCTGGGGCGCGGTGCCCCCTCTCCTCCGCCCGGCTCCTCCGCGCACAGTGGCGAGCCGGGTAGGACCGGAGCGGGGCTTCATTCCTGCGATCCCTCCCCCGGACCCATCCCGGCCGGTGACCGTTGGGAACTCCTGCTTCGGAGTTGAGGGGTCGTGTTCAAGGGAGGACCGAGGATCCAGAGACTGTGTCAGGCCGCCTACCAGCAATCCCTACTTTCTGTCCACTTCTGATTAGTTCCCTCTCAGGCCTGTCTGCAGAGGGTGGGCGTTTCGGGGAGGCTATCGATTTCTCCTCCTCTAACTACTGTGTTCTCCTAAAGAATCATGCTGTAAGTTCCCGAGCCTCATCTATTTAAAGGGTTATTAGATTTAGGGAAAGAGACTTTATTCATGAAGAGGTATCCTTTGATGAACAGCATTCAGGAAAAAAAAAAAAACAGCTTCGGAGAAACTAATTACTTCTCATTTTTTCTGATGAGAGGTTTTTACGAATCTTGCTATGAATGAACAGTTTTCCCGTCCAGCTGTTTTTCGGTCTACCCCTTCTATTCTAAAAGGCTAGGTGTCTACCCCGAGGTGTTTTCTCTAGGCTACTGATCTTCACTTATTAGTGGGGAACCGGGTATTTCCAGAAACTGCTTTTGAAAGGGAAAGTTGCAGAGTCGTCGCCCCATTTCTTCTAGAGCTGCAGTTGGAGCTCTCCAGTCTCCGCCTGAGAAGGTCGAACCCCGGGCTCCGGAAGAGCCCTTGGAGTAGACAGGGTGCCGTGCTTGCCTATCCGGTATTCCACCTCCTGAACGAGTGTTAAACAATTGCCTGACGCGTCGGAAATGAGAAGGGTAGTTACTACAGTGGCCCGCTTCCCCTCGCCTCTTGCTGGGTGTTTGCCTTGTGGCAAGAAGAGAGAAAAGAAAACGTCCTCTTTTTGTGAGTGTGAAATCCCCTCTTGAATTTTATAATGTTCATGGCTTAAAAAACCCATGAGAACCGCCGAAGCCCCTGCACTCTTCTCTGAAAAGTATCCCCAAAGCACTCAGCGGTGAGGGTCCTCCACTCAGGACAGGATGAATTTCAGTGACTATTGACTGGGTGGTAATTATCTGGTTCCTGTCCTCCCAGCTAGATTGTTTTAGAAGCCCGCATTGAGACTGTTATCAATTGACACTTTAAAACTGCTCAGTTAGGCAGTATAAGCTAAGACAAATGAAGAATTAATCCAAGATTCCAAATTAAAGTGATAAAACAAAATAACTGGTAAAGGAAATTACAAATACTTTTAGGGCTTAAAAACACTCCAAAGCGTACAGTTGTGTTTGCTCCAGCTTTTCCGTGTGCACGTGTTCTTTCAGACAGGTGAATCATTTACCATTTTGGAATGGATACCTCCCCTCCTTAATTTGTTTTGCTTTTAAAGTTTTTATTAGTACATGTTTTTAAATAAAATATCCCGCATGTTTAATCTAATTCTCTTTTCCTACTTTGTTCTGGATTTCATCTTCAGTCAGCTGGCTCTTAACCTTTTTAGAACCTTAGTTTTTTAAAGGCATCCCTAACCCCTCAAAGGCCCTCGATCACCACACAGAAGCTAAGGTTATTTTCATTTTCCTAATTTTCAGTGAAAACAATTGAGTTATATTAGTTATAGATATAAGACTTTGAGAGCAGTCTTACTGCAACTTAGCATTGAATACAGTGGACACTGGACTTGCTTACTAGGCAAATACAAGTAAGTTCCTGTGTTTCATTCAAAGGAAGCATTATTTTGAGATGAAAATCTTGCACCTTTTCTTGCCTCTAAAGTGTAGTAGTTTAGGATACTTGAACTCATATTTATATATATAGTGCCAAGACATACATCTCTTAAAGAAGAACCTAAAAACCTTGACATTAAAGCAAACACCTGTGTAATTCTACAAGTTATGTTAGAGGGGGATCTAAGGTTTCTGAGCAAACACCTATGTGATTCTAGAAGTTATAGAAGAGGGGGATCTAAGGTTTCTGAGTATATGTGATTAATTGTTTTAACAATGGCAATTCGAGGAATGAAGATTCTTTAGCTTGCTCATAGGATCTGTGTCAGAATGAAAATGTACTGCTTAGAGACTGCATTACAGTATTTACTAACCACCAAGTTATAAAATGTGATGACATGAATGTAAATAGGAAATCTGTTTTTAGACATGGCCACTTTTCCTTTTTAAAAATTTATAGAACGATGGAACTTTGGGGATGGTAGAAAATTTTAGAAGGATTATTTTATGTCCTATCAGAAAATTCTAATAGTCATCAATCCAAGGTGCTCCACAAAGTACTTTGAGAAGCACCTTGCAGTGTATTTTTGTAATGAAATGTACAAAAGACACTTTCAGGTTGATTTAGCACTAACTTTATGCTATGGGTTACCCTATAGAAAGGCTGAAGTGGGCCTCTCCAGCAAGGCATTTCTTATCATGGTCCCTAAAAGAGTATTGTTAGATTGTACCAAGTTCAGCTCTAACTGCCTACTAGTGAACATTTGCTGGTGAGCTTTCTAATGCGTGTCTCAAATGAGGAATGTTCCAAAGTGTCATCAGTTATTTCCAATATACTTGAAAAGATAAAACAACCAGAGTGCAAACAGTTCAGTGCCCTTGCTTTTAATTCTCTAATATTTTATTAGGGATGCCTCATTAAGCCACATTATCCTGCAGCTGTTTTGCTCATTGAAAATTCAAGCAAAAATAAGGAACTTTACTCTGTAACGTACTTTTGTTTTCTTGGTGACAAAATCCTAAATTGAAATGAAGTAAGCATCCAACAGTCCCCTTTGACCTATGCCTGACATTTATAGATGCAATCCATCTATTCTTATTAGTAGGGCTCCCTCCACACAATGAGAAGAAATGCATTAATACAGATCGCTGCTAGATATGAGGGCCGAGCCAGCTGAATCAACCCCATAGCCAGCCCCCACACTTGTGCAGTCCTGCATGCTGTACGTTGCTTTTGAATCATTGGCTTTTGTAATGACGTACAATATGATGAGTTTGCTGTTTTGTTTGAAAATTCTGTGATTAGTTTGAACTTCTTGGAAAGTGTAGAACTGTTTAATTATGCCCCTGAAAGAAAAGGAGTAATTTTACAGCAAGTTGCCGTGAGTCTTTTTAAAGAATAGCTTTACTGTAGGTTTGGAACACAGTTTGAAGTGAGTGATTGACAGGAAGACCTAACAAATACAGACCTAGAAGTTAGTTTCTACTTTGTGTTGTCATTGGCCATGACTTATTTGGTAAATTGTAGATCTGACCCTTTCTATTCAGTGCAGTGATGCAGTGTCTTTAGCAATGAAATAAAACTAATTTTTTATTCTTTCAGAAATTTTAGACTTACTACAGTGGGAAAGTAGTATTTAAATTCAGCTGTCTGTAACATGTACCTGTGAAATCTCTCTCCTCTCTCTCTACCTCTCTTTTTCTCTGTCTCTGTCTCTCTCTCTCTCCACACACACACACATACACACACACACGTTTTTAATGACATCTCTGTAAAATACTGATTTTTTGTTGAATGGGCAAGAAAAAACTATAAAAGTCCGCATTTTTGGATACATAGTTTTTCAGTGTTTTAGATCATTTAACCTATAGCATAGTTGTATCCATAATTTAACAGGGTTGTTTATAATTGGACTTTATTGCTTGAGGTACTGTTATAAAGAGTATATTTTTCCTTCAGCTTTTCTTTTAAAGATAATTTTATTTGCTGAGCTACAAAGCCAAAAAAAAAATCCATTTTCTGCTCGATGTAGACACATGTTGGAATGTGTTTGTTGACACCACAACTGGCAATTCCAACGCATTTTAAACACTCAACGTATTTATATGTTGCCTTTATTAAATATGTTCTTCCACAGTCAAAACACAAACTGCTTTACATGGAAGCATACTATTGTGGTTTGGCATGTGCAGATTCCTGAAACATTGGCTATTACACTCCTAAATTATGTTCCGTTTCCAAAACCTACCTACTTCCAATGTGTGTGTTAGATTTCTTCTTGTATGATAGATAGGTAAGCTAAGAACCGGGACTGATGTAAGTAAGTCAGCTCACTTCTGCAATGGGTCATTTTTGTCATTGGAAAATAAAAGACTTCTAGTCTGCTTGGATATCAAATGAAACGTGAATATATAAACCCTAAGAAGAATATTCTGTTTTGTTCACAGTGGCCTATGTAAAGTTGGGATATAACTAATGAATCAATTTATTTGTTTATGTTAAATTAAACCCTTTTCATCAGTTCCTTCCATGTCCTAAATTATTCCATAGTGGCTATAATTATTTTAAAATTTCCCCTGAATGGCCACTTAGCAAAGGTACATTTTCCTTTCCTCTGGCAATAGTAGTATTGCTACTGTACAAATGTAGTATTTCAATTAACAGTATGTTCATAGTGCTTCTTTTATACAGTAGATTTTGGAAATGCTTTACAGTGAGATTCAGTAATATAATCGTGTTGCCTTCTAGCAATTAGGACGATCGGCTGAACTTAGCACTTGGCTAGATAGAGAAGACTAGAGAAATAAGCCTCCTTTGCTTTTTAATCTCCTTGAGCTGTCTAAAACTAACCAGCCACACGAAGCCTGGAGATTTCAGAGTGGCTTTTGATGATTGCAGTGCTTGTTTTACTACATATTTTCATATTTTTATGAATTTTGCTGCTGTGAACTAGTCACTGTCTAATTGCAGACACATGAATGGGCAACTGGGTTGCCCTTTAAAGGTCATGCAAAGATTCTAAACCTCCCAGTTTGCAGTGTTAATTGCCTATGGCCTCCTAACATTGCATATGGAGCTTTTTGTTGAGCTTCATAATACAGAACAACATTTTGCCTTTGTGGATTAGGTCGTTCTTCAATGAACAAGCCTATGAAAGTATCCATAATAGACACTAGACAGAAGATTTTTGGAAAAATATGCCTTGGAACTGAACGTTTTCAAGTCAGACTGGCCTAGGTCTATGTGGAGACAGATTCTTCCAGCAGGAAAAATAAAAATTCATCGTTTAAAATGACCACCGTCTCCATGTTTTGTTTTGTGGCTGAGCCCTTCTCTTCCTTTATGAAATGTCCTTGGAGATCCCAATACTTAAGTATTCATGGAAATAATTATACTTTCTCTTTTCTAATGGTCAGAATTTCTAATAGCCATAATATGCTTGGTATATTATGAGAAAAATCTATATAAAAATAGCTAGGTGTGATGTTGCGCACCTGTAATCCCAGCATTTTGATAGGCTGAGGCAGGAGAATCCCAAGTTGAGCCTAGCCTGGGTAACTTAATGAGTCAGTGAAAACCTGTTTAAAACTAAAAGGCCTAAGAAAAGGCCTGAGGATGTGATTCAGTGTGAAGGCCTGGGTTCAAATCCCAATGCCAGAAATGGAGGAGGAGGAAGAAGAGGAGGAGGAAGAAGAGGAGGAGGAGGAGGAAGAGCAGGAAGTGAGTGAATCAGGAAGGGACCAGGGAAAAGGGGAGGGGAGGAGGAAATCAAAGTATGCACTTTATTCCACTTTGCTTTTTTTCCTGGCTTCATTTTTTTTGTCTTTATGGATTGGAGCACGCAAAAATAGGGAGCTAAAAATGTGTTCCATGGTCGTAGGAACCTAAAAAACAAAACTTCCACTCAGTGATAGAGGAGAGACTTTGTTGGAATACATTCTTTGAGCAGGTAAGCTCTAAACTTGGTTTATGGAACTAGTAGAGCATTATAGATGAAAGGAAATTCAGAACATTGAAGGAAATATCATATGTGTATTATATGTTTATGATCTGTGTTAGTGTGTGACCAATTCCAAATTCACAGAGGCACTGTCCAGTACTATTTTATTTAGGACAGGAACACCTGGATATTGTAACAGTTTTTTTTTCTTAGCTTAACCTTTTATACATAGGGAATGGCATGCTCACATTTGTTGGTGCTGAGTATTCGGAAAATTTCTTCTTAGAAATAGCTAGCGGACATAGTAGTGGTGATCTGGTCTTGCTTTTGTTTCAGTTTTTCTTCCGAAAGTTCAGTTGAATTGAGCGAACTATAACTTTAGTTCTTCTTCTTTATGGTGTACAGGAGGAAGGATGTACACGTTTCAGAGAGACAGTCCAAAGGCTAACAGAAAAGCAAAAGTGCATTCAAGCATCACACTCTGTAGAAAAGAGGTCCCACTTGGGGAGCCATAAAGTTCAAGGAAAAATTTGAACACAGTTGATTTTTTTTTTCATGTTTAGTTCTTGGAATGTTATATGACAATAGTTTCCCTCTAAAATACATGTTTACTCTTATCACAGACCCTTTCAGACCAGTGGTTGGTGTTTTCATAAATATATATTCAGAACGGAGTCAAAATTTGGATTTTGCTCTTTAAAGATATATTTTCTCCTTCCATCACTTGTCACTGGGTAAAATTCATTAACTTGCTCTTGTGATTAGCAAATGACTATTATAATACCAGTGTGGGCTGGCAGCAAGAGATGTGGAGATATTTTTGTACCAGGTGACTATAAGAAAATCACTTCATTTTCTCATGCCTCTGTTTCTCAGCACCATCTCTTCTTCAGAGAAAGTTTCAGGATAACCGAAAAAGTATTGTTTTCGTATGTTCACCCCACCAATCATCTTGATGTGGAGTGTGTGACTTTTTGCCTGGAGGAGCTTATTATTAGCTTTTTAAAGTCAAGGGAGCATCTATCATATAGTTACAGGCACGTCTATAAATATTCTGTAGATATACTTTAATAAATAAGGAACCTGAACAAATTCCCAGCTGTGTAAGGTTGGGTTGGTGATGATGAGGATGATTCCAGTGATGTTTAAAGAAAACAGAGCCTGGGGACATAAAATTGAACCAGACTGAGTCTTACAATAATTCAGTTTTGCTATGTTGCTAGTCGTTATAATTTTTGTTGCTGTTGTTGTAAACCAGTTGTGCTAGGCCAAGGATTTCAGGCTTGTTAGCGTTATGTGTCTTTGTGGCACTTCTGGTTTGAGTTTTCATAGTTCCTGAAATAAAATGCATTGGTTTGATCAACCCAAGTAGAATTTGGTGAGTTTATTCATTTGCTAGTGAATATTCTTATGCTTTACATGGTGATTAAACACATTCATTCAAAATCTGTGTGTGAATTTTTAATATTTGTAATCTTCTAGGAAAATCTATTCACTTTTTCTATAAATATTTGTTTGGCATTCTCAAGTCAGTTTTGTTAAAGTAAAAATATCATTGACTGGGGGACATGTACCTAAACATTTATCTCTTAGAGTTCTACAAGCTGAAAATTCAAGATCAAGGCGAGGGAGGGAGAGGGGGGAGGGGGGAGGGAGGGGGAGGGAGGGGGCAAGGAGGGGGAGGAGGAGGGAGATCATTTTTCTTATAAAGGCACTTTCTCATATATAGGGATCCCACCTTCATGACTTCCTCAAAATCCCCACTTTTAAGAATGATCATACTGGGGATTTAGGTTTCACCATATGAATTTTTATGGAATAGGAACGTTCATTCCATAAAGAGAAAGCATTTTCTAGATACTTGGTGCATCTCAGTGTTAAAAAATGACAAGGATGCCTTCTCAGGGGATTTTTCTTTTCAGTGTATTGAAGTTTTGACGTGAATCTAGAGAAATGGCTTAGCAATGTATTGTGTGGTAACTGCCCACTCTAATAATTCTTGCTTATGAATTTGAAGAGCAGGGCTGAAAACAGCTAGTTAAAATAAGCTGTTTGGGTTGGAATACACTGTGAAGAAAAATATCATTGTGTGTATTAGTGTGAGGTGTGTAATGCAGTGGGTCAACTCCAGCTGACCAAGTCTTTCATCAGACTAAGGTGATACAAACAGTAGCTCTTTTTCCTGAAATACACATTTCTGACTTTCGATCAGAGACAGGAGGGGCTCAGGAGCCTCTTGAAGGAGCTGCAGATTCAAACATCTGTTAAGAGCCAGGCTGAGAATGTGAACGAGTGAAGCAGACTGAGTGGAAGTTGATGAATGACAACCGACAGACTCTGCCGCAGTGCTGGGGAGACCCCAGGGAATGGTGGAGATTCCGGCCAATGTCTAATTGGAACCGCTAAGCTTTGGCCCTAACATGTTACCACACTGGCCTGTGGTGCTGCTAGATTTTTCTGATTTTTAGAAGAGAACTTAGACGTGCAGACTTTTTAATGTGAGATTTCCAGATTTATAATTGATGGCAATACATTCCAGTGTGGAATCCTATATGGGTCAACAGACGTATCTGTAGGCCACGTGCAAATTAAGGATCATCACCCTGTCACTGTGGACAGAGGCGTACGTGAGGACAGCTATCGGGGTACGTGTACCCCGGCTGTTCTGCCGTCTCTACCTGTTGTCCTCCAGCCCCACCTGCAGATGGAGCCAAGCTGGTTGTCAGCGAGGGCTCAGCTGTGGCAGGGGAAAGATGAGTGGCTTATATTAGTTTTGTTTTTTTCTGATGATTCATTGTATCGTTAACACCAAGCTCACTTTGAAATTGGTGGCTTTAGGAAATAATATTGAGAACACAGAAGTTTAAATTCATGCCAAATATTTGGAATGGGTTCCTGTAGTACCTTTCTTAGATTAGTGTTGGTGCCTCTCCAACTTCTGTTTATATACACAGACTACTTGGAAGTTTTGCTAAAATCGAGGTTCTGGAATAGGGCCTGAGATTCTGCATTTCTAACAGGCTTCAAGAGGAAGCTACTTCTGTGGGTTCATGTTGTGAGGCTTGAGAGAGTATTTCATCAATGCGTATTATTCCGCTCTTTCACAAAGGCAGGGTGCCTTCAACTTTTACTTTGCAGACAGCCTGATCCTGGCCTCTGAGTCAGCACTTTTCTCAGACTGATCTGAGTGCAGAATTCACAAAGTTTTCCAGGATCTTTCTTTTAAAGATCCTGTGTCTTCCGCAACATAAATCATTGAAGGAAATACCAGACATACCAGTGTAAGTTTGGCTCACCTCCTACAGTCTGAAGAAATCAGTTTATTCATGTCATAAGTAAGACATTACCCCATACATAGATATATTCCAGCATACAGGGTTAATTTGAGCTTTGCAAATCATCCTTGCAGTTTCATTTTTTTTTTTTTTTTGGCGGTACTGGGGATCCTTGCAGTTTCAATAGTAACTGCTAATTAAAAGTTGAGAGGTCAAAAATTTTGTCCCGTTGTCTAGATTTTTATGCTATTTGAGTAGCAGTGTGAGTGTGTGGAAGGATGGGATTTGAAAAAGGGTGGGGTTTTCCTTATGTTTATTGGGTATGCAGCCTTACCGTAAGTCCTGCTTTCTTAGAAGATACTTTACTCTGCTAATCTTAAGTAATTTTCCAAGAGTTATCTCTTTATTACTGGAGATGTAATACTTTGTGGTAGAGGGAGCTTGACCTTTTTTTTTTCCAGTACTGGGAATCAAAATTCAGGACCTTTTGCTTGCCAGGTAGGCGCTTGTGCCACTGAACTATATCCCCAGTGAGCTTGACCTTTTAATCTTCATACATTAGTAGCGTTTTGTTCCCTAACGTGGTTTTCCTAATGGCAGAAATTGCCGTAGCTCAGATGTGTGACTCTCTTCCATTGCGTCACCTGATGCTCACATCACATGCTCGGTCTACTGGGTAAAATGCTTTGTTAACGGTTTGGTCAACACTGTGGAAACTTTTATGTTTATTTATGGTGATCTATTAATTATAAATTGAGATTTGATTTAGACAGTTGGTCTAAGGGAGTGAATAGTTTTTTCTAAGTTATATGATTATACTTTGCAACATTCAGGTTGTTAAATCTTACTTATTTGCTTTGTTTCAAGTGCTTAGAAGTTTCTAATTTCCATATACAGATACATATACATAAAACAGCTTTGTCTACATCTGCGTAATGATATGAATTCAGTTTCTTCAGTCTGTTGGACTGTGAGCTCTGGGAGGTAGACCTGTGTATGTCTCAACTGATTCCCAGTGCTTAGAATAGTGCCTAGCAAAAAACAGAGACTGAATAAACTTAATGGATAGATAATCAGTAGCTACCTATTGTTTTGTATGCTTCTTAACTGTGGGAGGATCATTTATTTAGGGAGCATTTATCTCATCCTACACATTTCATCTCTAACTTGAATTTAAAAATATCTACATTCTAGTGAGAAGGTCAAGAACGCAAGTAAAATAGGCGTGCTAACCAAAATTCTCATTCTTGACATGATTTATCAGAACCTGGAGAATGAGAGAGGGCATATGCCTGTGATTTTACTGCTGTATATGTTAAATATTTGTCAGTGTCAAATTTAAGTGTTGTTAATCACATATGGGATATATTGTGATTGCCCCTGTCAGTAACTTGACTCATCACTCATTAGGGAATTTAAGGCCATTTATTCTTATCTACATAATTACCACATTCATAATGTATCATGAACCAGATTTTTTTTTTTTAAACTTCATTAACACTATTGACGGTGGTACCATTATTCTTGACTTCAGTGATATTGGAAAACCTGCTGTCCTAGTTCTAAGTGCTACTTAGCACAGACAGTATGCATTGAAATATGTATTGATTATTCTTTAGTCCTTCTTGGTTAAGTAAAGCTTTTAAGTGTTTGCTGTTATAGAAGATTTCAAAAACTTAAAACTCTCTATATTTGTTTATTAAGAAAACATCTATGTTTTTATGTTTAATAAAATCTAAAAAGTCAATTCATTAGATCATAAAAATTTACAATGGAATACTTTTGCTTTGCGTTTAGTTAAGGATTGCATTAGAACTATGTGCCATATGAGCATTCCTAAACACTTCTCTCTTTGAAGTACAAAACATTTTTGAGCTCTTTAATGATTCTAAAGCTATGCTTTAAATTGAAGGAACCTATTTTTTTTCACTCTGTTGTCTCGGAATACTTAGCTTATGCAATTAATATCTAAGGCTATTGAGCTAGGGCTACAGTGGGATTTATTTAAAAATATATTTCTACTCTTGTTCCCCAACTCAATTCCAATGTGAGATTAGTGATAAATTTAGAAAGACTCTAAAAATCAATGAATGGAATTGAAATCAAGCTTACTGCAAATTGGTGTAGAATCCACGTTATATTCCTAGGAAGACTGAATGAGCTGTGGTTTTCCCAGCCTTCCATCTTTCCCTAGCAGTTAATTATATCCAGTATTTAAGTGAGTGTAAGCGTTGGTGGCTTATAGTTCACTCTACATCTTGTGAAATGTGCTGCAGGTGCCCTGGACAGGTGTGCGGTAGAGCAGAGTGAACGCACGATGGGAACAGCAGTAATGGACCGCTGGGTTTGGGGAGGGTGGCAAGGTTAGCGTTTTGTAGGATGTGATGGGGAAGAGGTGTTGTTGCATCAGGAGCCAGCTAGAGGGAAGCTGAGGAAGACAGTGGAGACCAGAGGGAAGACTTGTTCAAGGTGGCATCTTTATACAAAGGAAAGAAGAAATCAACCTTTCAGTACAGCTATAGAAAGAACAAACTCATTATCATTCTGGGGAAATGAAGATGACGTCTCAAGTAAAGCTGTGGAGGGGAGAAAAATATATGGTGCAAAGCCACATCTCTGCCCCCTGACTTAAAAAAAAAGAACTCTACCCAGGGAAAGGAAATTCCTGTCAAGGCCGTTTTTTTACCAAACTAAAGGTCAGACACGATGGCTTCTAGTTCTGACCTTGCCACCAGATAACTATCAACCCTTGGAAGAGTTACCAAACATTTTCACCATCAGTTTTGCATTGGCAAGTGAGATTGTTGAGTTTTATGATTGCTTAGATTCTCCAAGCCCTATACGCTAGTGGTGGCCATACACTCCTCTACTTTGTTCTGTCACTGCAACGAGTCTTGGTTACTGTCCTTTTGATCTGCTTATTCCCTATGGAATGAAATATCTTTTTAAAATATGTTTTCAGTACTAGTGATTGAACCTAGGGTCTTTGTCCTGAACTACATCTTTGCCTTTTACAAATTTCTTTTGAGGTGGGGCCCCAGACTGGGATTAACTTTGCCGTCTCCCGCCTCAGCCTCCCAAGAGTGCTGGGGCTGTAGGTTTGTACCATTGTGCCCACCTGTAAAATGTTTTATTTTAATGGATGTATAATTTTTATGGACTTAGGGGGGTACAGTGTGATGTTCAGTTCATTCATACATTGTGTAATGATCAAATTGGGACAATTAGAAATATCTATCACCTCCAATATTTACACTTTCTTTGTGGTGACAACGTTAAAAGTTCTTTTTTTTTACTTTTTTATTTTATTTTTTTTTTTTATTTTAGAAACATAAAAGTACAAAAACATATTGACAAACAGACACCCATTATCATAGAAAATAGTACAATCACAACTAATCTATAGACAAGGTGATATGGTCTCAACAGTAGTTGTTGCTTTATCCATTGATATCTTCGAATTGTAGATGTATGGACCCATATACAGACATGCAAAT